>JAOUZG010022945.1:394606-415608 GCA_026289955.1 Argiope argentata
CTTTCCGATACATATAATTTTTTTAAAAAAAGAAATTAGGAGAATGTTTAAAAACAGCATTTTATACTTTAACTTGGAAGAATAATTTGAACTCCCCCCTAAAGTTCCTTTAACTCCTCCCTTTCGCGGAGGAATACACACTAAACCCTCCTTTTACCACTTGATGGATTGTTACTTTTATTATCTGGACTTCACCCCGTGTTCAAATTTCCTTTCTGCTTTTTGTTTTGTTTTATTTTGTTTACCATCACAGCTGTGGTCATCTGCCCCTTCACAATCTACACTTGTTTCAGCGAATACTACCGCAACCCTGAAAACAAAATTAGAAAACTTTTGTAAAAGAATTTGAATTTTGCATATTTAGCTAATAGGTGATGATAGAATTTCAGAAGTAAAATGCACAGCAAATATTACTCCGGATGAAGTAATAAAAGTTTTTTAAAAAATTTATTTTGGAAATTAAGCAAAGATGAAAAACAACCATAAATAAAAATCATAAATATTATTTTCAAGGACAGGTCCAGCTGCATATAACACACACACACACACACACAAAACCTTTTTATTTTCAAAGTGGACGGCAGAAAACGGAAAAAATTATTCATAAATTTAAAATTTTGGCAATGAAAAAAAAAAATTAAGATTCTTTTAATTTGACTGTTTATTGCCGAAATTCGTTGATCTCAGAGATCTCGAATGAATGAAAATTCGGATCCTTTTGCTATTATAGAGGATCAAAAGAAAAAAAAAATTAATGAAAAAAAAGAAAAAGCAAAATGTTTTCGAAGCTTTCCCCACTTTCTGGATATTTTTATAACTGTACTTTATATACAATTCATAAATCAATGCTATTTTGTCTGCATTCTTTTTTTGTAAAATTTTTAATTATTTGATCTTGTGTTTATGATATTTTGTATATACATTTATCTTATTCATATATCTTGCAATAAATAATGATTAATTTTATTATCAATTGAAAAAAAAGGTTGCTTTTATCAGAAAAAACAATTAGCGGTAATAATTCATTTAAAGAAAGTAAGATATAAGAACATTTATATATTTTTTTATTATTTACTAATACTTGAATATTCTCAAGTTTCTGAATGAGTTTTCTTCAAAATCGTAGATATCTATAGTCATAAAAGAGTAAAAAATGTATATATGTGTATATATATTACAATAGTTCACTAAGCAATATCTATATTAAAAAGTCGCCTTTGACGATCAGCTGGTTCAATAGTAGAAAAGATATCTAAAACTTTACTACATATTTTATATAACTTGGTTTCTAAATAGCTTTTTTTTTTTTTTTGAAAAATATTTAGCTATCAAATCTTCAGTTTTTGATAGCTATATAATTGTGTCATATTATTATATAGGCCTTAAACAGTTCTGTTCATTATATTACTTATCTCTTACTAATTTTTCTGTCAGAGTGCTTAAAATTTACACGATAAATTAGAGTGGAGATGTTAAATTGTAATTAATATAAACGTATTTTCTTGAAACCAAGTACATCTTTTTTTTTTAAATATGAAAATTGAAAGCAAAGTCGTTTAGTATTGAAATTGTATGTACGTTGCAGAATAATTATTATCATGTCAGAACAATTTTGGGAATGAGGTTTTCTGGTGTCAACAAAAAACCATAGGTGAAAAATAAACATTTTAAATTTTATTAACCGCATGAGCATCTCAAAAAATCAGCTTTTAATAATGCGTTGCCATAGCATTTACAAAAGCTCTGATTTAAAAAAATAAATTAATGACTACAGCCAATAAAACCTAGAATAACGTTATTTTGAGCACGTGATTATATGAAATGTAATGAATAGGTAATGTGATATGATTTTTAAACAATAAATGCGAGGCAAAGTTCTTTTGGATCGTTTGCGATGCTAAAGTGACTCATTCAATGAAACCAATAAAATGAATAAAAATATAATTTAAATTGCACTAGCACGTGGTGCTTGGCCGTTCAAGAATTGATGTTCTGACACGATACATTTAAATATGCATAGCAGATTTCATTAAAATTTTTTGTAATTTTCATAACATCTTAAAGAATTATTCAGCAGAAATTTCACTGATTTTTCGTAAAATTCAATTTTTAATTTTACTTTCAAAACATTTAAATGATGCAAATGTAAATATTTTATATGACTTCAGTCAATAAATGTTCTTATAAAAAATTATGAAATTTGCATTTTACACAGTCCTTTTGTCCTAAGGAATCATATTCTGAAAAATACTCTTCATACTTCGAGTTTTAAATAAATAAACTTTCTGTCTTCTGTTATAAAATCTGTTAGTTTTTACATGTCAATATTTGAACAAACAGTATTTTCATAATCATAGGCCAATCACTGTCGAGAAATCCTGGTAGCGTATCTTTTTTTGAGACCGCTTATGAAGTGGTCTAAAATCGTCAGCTTTTACAGAAGAACGATATTCAAATTTCATAAATTATTCATTTTCAGTGAATGATTTAGTTGATTGGAAAATAAAATTTTTTCTTTAAAATATTGATGTCTCAAGAAAACTCTGGTATCATTAAAAAGATAGTTTTTTTTAAAAAAATCTTTATCATGACGCAAAAATCTATTTTGGGCTGTTATAGTTTCGGAAGTTATAGCGTTGTAAATTTTATAAATTTTTAAAATCTTATTTTTTAATGTAATGAATTATTGGATGTATAAGGCTCAATATTAGTAAAATTAATTATTATTTGATTAGAATATTATCTGTACAGCGTATAAATAATACTGAATGTGAAAGTTTTTGTATAAGTTGAAGTTTAAACACTTTCGTTTTTCAAGTTCCTATTTCAGTTGAGAATATTGAAAATTAAAAGAGATGCATTGCACAAAATGTTGAATGGTATACGGTTTTTAGAAAAGTAGTAGATGTTAAATGTCTCATAGAATTTGAAGTTAAATATACTCGTGTTTGTGTAAGAAATCAAGAACAAGTTAAGTAAATTTTTGCAACCATAAATCTGAATAATAAAAATTAACTAAAACTAAGTTAGTCACTGCTTTTATGACAACGTTTTCTTATATGACAAAACATAATACTTTTTAATGTGTAAGCATTTGTGTAACAATAAAATTTACAGCTATTTGTTTATCAATTCCTGGTGACATAGGAGTAATCATAATTTCTATTTCGTACGAAGCAATATTCCTACTAAATTATTTAATTGAATCTCACACAACTTTTAAAAAAAACTTTAGTTACATACAAATAAACAAAATTGCTGACAAGCTTTCAGAAATGCGGAACAGTCTTGACTCATAATGAATGTTACAGAGAAAGCTTTGCAGTTATTTACTCTTTTTTTCTGTTTCTTTGTGTTTAATGTTAGTGACCATATTATATTGAAACAAATTCTTTAGAAATTAGATTCATTTTTTAAAAAAATGTCTAACTTCTTTATTGTTTCCATATTATTATTTTTTATTTATAAGTAAAAAAATATTAGACAATTTTCAGTTTCTAATATTCCAGATTCTGATACAAAATATTTCAACAAATCCTGGTTAAGCAGATGAATGGTTGTACTTTCAAAATCCAATAAATAATTAAAACAAAATAAATTTAGAAATTATCACACAATTAATGGTTTAAAAATTTTCAAAACCAGGAGGCATTCAATCCAATATGTGCATTTTACAATTTAATTCATTATTTTTCCTTCCAATTTATGTAAATTGTATTAAGTTGGTTATATCCCACGTTTAGGAAAGCTGAGGAATAGAATTCATCCTAACGTTATTTCCGAATTAAATATATTTATCTTTTCTTTTTAATTTGGTACAAATGTGCCATTTAATTAAAATTTAGGATATTGTCTTTTTTGCGAAAATCAGGCAGAAATCTGGAGCATCCCAGCTACACAGAAACACCAGGCAATGTTGCACAAGTTGAAAAATACAACTTTTTTTTTTTCATTTCCTTTCTCATTTAAGACAATTCAATACATATTTTAAATAAATAATTTATTTAAAAAATTAAAAAAGGAACATTTTATTAAAATTCACTGTTAATAATAAAACTATTGAGATGGATTGAAAGATTAATAAACGTAATTATTGTTAAAAATAAAGTCGTGTCAAATAAAATTCTATAACTATTAAATTATTTAATTACTCCTTCTTAATTACAGGATTCTACGATATCAACAGAATTATGAAAAGTAATTAAATGCCTCAAACTCGAAGTGCTTCAATAATTAATCAGTGATGAATTCTACGTTCTAAGAGTCCTACTAACATTCCCGCTGCCCTCAGTACGATTTTCTGTGCAAGCAGAGAAAATCTAAAATATCTAGCTCAAAGAGTAACTTTTCCAAACTAGTTTGGAGTGAGGGAGAGGGAACCGTGTCTGTTTCCGAGAAGCCTCCACAATGAGAAAGGGCAAGTTTTATTGGGGGTGGGTCAAATGACCTTCTGAATATAGCACTTCCGCACAGCAGTATCTCCTGGGGACCAGGAATTCTTTTCTGGTTGGGTGTTATTCGGCTTGTCAATCAAACCTTTTAAGCTTCTTCTTTCGTTAGCTTAGTCACCGCCCTATCACCCCCACCGATAGGAGGCGCTTTCGTCGACATCAAGGTTTTTTTTCTGTATACGGCACTCTTAAACTCCTTTTCCATTTCCTGCTTTGTTGGGATATCTAATCGAATCAGATATATCTGACTATTCTACGCGATAAATAAAGATGAATTGTCTCCTTATTTCAAAAAACAACTTTCAACACGTTTTCAGCAATTTGTTATATATACCCGTTACTGCTGAATAGTTATCTTTTAAATAAATTTTTTAATTGATTTCTTAAGAAATAAGAAAATGATTTTTAATCTTTTTAGTATTCACGGGAAATTTTTGTTACATCGAATTGTCAGTTTTTTTTAAACAAATCGCTTTTAGTCTTTTTCCATAATGCTGTGAACTGATTGGAAAATTTAGATTTTAAATACATTTCAATTTCAAAACTTAATTGAGAATTTCTTTTTTTAAATCAACACATTTTGAATTTTTGTGATCGATGGAATTCAATGAATCAGATAAAGGAGCAACGATGAAATAGTATTATGGAAATATAGACGAGAAAATAAATAAAACTTTTAAACATAATTATTTTTGAGGTGGCCGTTCTTTCAGTTTATTGCTTAATGCAAAAATCACTAAGCAATGCAATGGCTTGTGCAATCAAGCCATTGCAAGATTAGGCAAACAACCACTGAAGCCAAAACTATTATCATCTGTCGGGATAAAGTTTCGATTTTTTTTAAAGAATTTATCAACTATTCTGAGACATTTTCCAAATACGACTTTTCTGCACTTATGTCCATGAATTACAGATAATTCAGAGTCACTCGGAAATCGAACTTTAAAATACATATATCACTAGGAAAAGGACTACACACATCTTACAAAATCATATGCAAATTGCAAAAAGTCACCAGATGCCACCGATAGTACGTCACAATGACGAGAATGTAACAGAGCGATATATAAGAAATACAGACAAAGAAGTAAAATTTTTCGAAAGTAAATTAAAATCCTTTTAGTGCAATAACGTCATGGTTATGACAGAAAGGATGCATCTGCATGATTTTTTATGCGGTATAGTTATCGGCAGTCTGGAATGTGGGCGTAACCATCTGGAAGTATCTGAGGAACTTGGAATCACCCAGAGTGTCATCTCCAGACTTTGGCAATGATTCCAAAGTGATGATTATGTGAGTAGACTTACAACAAAGGTCGCCCCGAGTTACAAGGTCAAATGAGGACCGGTATTTGGCAGTTACTACCAAAAGAAACAGACAGTGCACAGCATCAACGCTCTTCCTCCACTGGTGCGATAGTTTCAAAGCAGACCGTGTATAGACTTCTAGGACAGGTTGTTCTATATGCTGGTAGGCCTTTCAGATGTGATTCACTTACTGCAACTCATTGTCGTCTGCAGTTAGCCGGAAGTAGAGAGCATGCATTGTGGACATCGCTACCATGGGCTTGTGTGATGTTTTCCGATGAGTCCAGGTTTAGTTTGCAATCTCATTCTCTTCAGACATTCATATGGACTGCTTCAGGCACTCGTTACCACCAAGAAAACATCATTGAACGACACCGTTACTGTGGTGCAGGATTGCTCGTTTGAGTAGGAGTTATTCTCGGTTCCAGAACTGACCTGCATGTTCAAACTATGGCAGGCCAAATCTTTTGTGACATCATTTAGAACAATATGCATGTTTGTTTCGGGTTACCATAGGAGCAGAATTCGTTTTTATGGATGACAATGATTGTCCCCACCGTACAAAAACCGTAAACGAATGCTTTCGATCGGAGTATATCACTTGTATGGACTGTCCAGCATTCTCACCGGACTTTAATCCAGTAGAGCACATGTGATACATGCTTGGCCAACGAGTTGCCACCCATCAACCACCTCCTACAGATCTACCTGAGCTTAGGAGAGCAATGCTTTTTGAGTGGTGTAATATTCTCCAAGATAAGATCGATAATTTGCTATTCAGCATGCCATATACGGACTTTATTGTATCATCTGGGAGACATACTATGTATTCATCATTCTATGAGCCATGAAATATTGACTTTTGTAAATAGTTTTTTCTTGTGCGTAATATTCTCCATAGAGAAAAAAACCTCAATTTTTATTTATTACATTAAACATATAGTATCTTTTTTTTTCTTTTGCTCTTTACCTTTTGTTTATTAAATGGGCTTCACAAATAAGTCAACTTTGTTTTGTTTTTAATTCTTTATTTTCCTGAACTTTCAATATTCTTCATTTATGGACATGAGTGTACTTTCTAAAATACAACATAACAAAGAAAAAGGTGTCCAATCTTTAAAAAAGCTCATTTTCTAGACTTTAATCGGTATTCTTTTTATAAACCTTGTCTGAGTTCGAATAATGCTTTCACTCTCATTTAAATGAAATAGATAGATAATACTGTACTTGGCAAGAAATTTGATTTCGAGTTTTTGATATTTAGCTTCTAGACCCCCTGGAAATCAAAAAATACATTTTTGGAAAATGCTTGTTCGTTCATATGCCTGTGACAACGGTAACTGAAAACACTTTGATCTAAATAGATTAAATTTTGTATATGATTGTTACACCAAATTGGAAGATTTTTAGCAAATTTTGGAGAAAATTCAGTCAGAGGAAATCTGTCTGTTCGATTGCTCGAATATAATTTAATACAATAACTACCCAAACGAAAATATCTAGGTGAATAAAATTAGATACACAAATTTAACATTTATATGATAGATACCTATCAAATTTGAAGCCAAATCCAACAAGTAGTTTATCGTTTGTACTTTCAGAAGCATGTAAGCATAATAGCTTAAAAATGCAATGATTTAAATATATCAAATATGATACATATTTTTTTATTGCAATTGTGATTTCGTTTCAAATTTTGGTTTCAATCCGTTGGATACAAATGTGTCTAAAATACAAATTCACTTTTTATCAGAGAATATGCAAGAAAGCTTGGAGAGATCACCCCCGCTGGTTGGAAAGGGGATTATATGTGTCTTGTGAACGCGATAATTCATAAACGAAGCCGCTTAGATGCAGTTAAAACGTGGTATTCAGTCTTTGCGCAAAAATTACAGATTTCTTTGAAAGATTGGGAAGAAATTCGAGCAAATTACGTTTGTCCATGAGCACTTTTCAAATGCTAAGAGCAAAATATCTAAAATTCATAATCTGATTTTAGCATTAGAATTATATATCTGTTTGCCCATGCGTCTGTGGAGGCCATTATTCAGAAACGGAAAATAGTAACTGAATGAAATTCGGCTGTAGGGCTACAAATTTATGTTTGTATCATAGTTTGGGGGTGAATCCATCAATCGGAAGACTGCCTATATATTAATAAATACGTGAGCGCGGTAATTTAGAGATAATATTAACTAGAACAATAAATTATGCTGTATAATATATATAGAATAATTGTTAATTTGTATTGGGGAAGTTAGAAATTTGTTGCATCCATTGCTTTGAGAAATACGTTGTGTCAAGTGAATTCTGAAATATGACTGTCTATAAATGAATATGTGAATGCTGTAATTTAAAAATAATGCAAACTATGCCAATAAATTATATTATATATTACTTATAAGTCAATTATTGATTTTCTTTGGGGGTAAGGAAAATCTGCTGCATCAATTGTACTGAGAATACGTTTTTTCAAGTACATTGGGGGAAATATATTGTGACAAGCGGGCGAACGCCGCGAAGAACGCTGAAGTTGGCAACGTTTGACGAGGAGCTTTGGTACAGCCGGGTTGGTTTGGTGAAAGAAATAGTCTGGTAGCTGCTGGACCTTTCGCGAAGTCCGCGTGCTTTTGGTCGCGCGCAGAAAGCTGTCGCAATGTTACTGACTAAACATCAGGACCGGGGATGCACTCCTGTGGAGCTAGGTGCCCCGTGAACCCTACTCTTACCCTCCAGTCCATGCCACTGAACAAGAGCCATGTTTAAAATCTTAAACTTCCCACCACGACAGGAGATAGCTTCTGATCGAAGCGGGCACTCCTTTAAACTGCAGAAGTCTTCGAGTTCTGGCAGTTGAGAGTTTTCTCTCGGAATAGAAGCGTCTCGCTGGACTAGCAGATTACTTTTCTTGCTTGTTATTAGTGAGCTGTGTTTATGTTTGATGTTAACTTTGTATTATTGAGCTCGCTGCAATTTACTGTTGCTGTACTATACGGTAGCTGTTTCGCAGTCTGTGTTTAGTGCGCGTAAGACTTGCATTTACGCTGTTAGTGACTGTTGACTGCTGGATTGTTTTTATCTGAAGTTTTCCTTCATAAAGCCCTCTTGTAAATAACTATTAATAGATGTAAATAAATTTGTTTGTGCTGTCCTCAAGTAAAGTCCATTCAATCCGAACCCACTACGCTAAAAACGTAACAATATCTTATTGTTAATAAATGTGTTGTTTTTGTTTCTAATGGCACTTGCCATGGACAAGCTCACTGAATCAGTCAGCGATTTGAAGATGTGAGTGGGTCTCTTGTTTTTAAATAGGGCCAACCAAAGCCAAGAATACGTTTTAGCTACTCAAGCATCAAATTTGCTTGCACAGCCCCTTTTTACAGGTGGTGGGGGCATTCACTCCCCTTACAGATAGAACAGAAGAACAAACATTCCCGAGCCGTGACTAGAACCCAGGACGCCCAGATTTTGGGGAAGAAGCGCTACACCTGTGCCGAACGTCGAAAATGAATATGTGAACACGAATTTAGAAATGATCTATACCAGGTCAATAAATTGTTATGTAATATTTATAAGCCACTTGTTGATTTGCATGGGGGTATCGTGAAATCTGCTGCATTTATTTCACCGAGAAATACGTTGCGTCAAGTGAACTGAGAAATGTCTGTCTGTTGATGAATATGTGAAAGCGGTAATTTAGAACTGATACGAACTAAACTGATGAATTATGTTATTTAATATTTAATATATAATTGTTGATTTCGATTGGAAAATTTCGGACAATGAACGGAAAATCTCTCATCTAATCACTGGATTTTCACTGGAAAAATCTATCTGCTAGCCTGTCATTGTGCAATTAAGACCGATAACTCAAAATCATAAAAAGAATAATTAAAAAATATTTAAAGAGATTGGATAAATAAGATTTGGCCTGTAATGTGAATGAAAATTATATTTCGAACTTAAAAGAAGTCTGCCGTATATACTAGATTAAATTCTCTTTAAAAAACCCAAGATCAACCAAAAATGTACGAAAGCATCCAAAAAAGTGGAAATGGTAACATTGATGCCGATGTCACAATGTAATTCAGAAGTTTTCTGGTGTTAATGTTAGAAAAACTTATAACAAATTTCGCGTTATCTTCGAAATGTCGTAACTTTGTTGGAGTTAGTGTTTTTTTTTTTTTTTTTTTTTTCCTTCTCATCGATGTAATTTTTTTTAAAAAAATTTCGTATCGATAGCATTATTCATAAATATTTATGACGCCAATAAATATTTTTATTTAATTAATTAAAAATTAAACAAAAATTTGGTGGTTTTCATCTGTGGATTCTAGAAAAAACTATTTTATTTTATTATTTTATTCAGTCTGTTATTTATATTTTAAATAAATAAATGAATAAAATCTCTTTCCATCTTCAAAAATAAAAATGCGTCGATACGTATTTTTCAAATTTCTTCTTGTATTATTATATTACATATACTGTTGTCATGAGAAGAAAAGTTTATATCTGATGAAACACGTTTTAGATCATCCTCTCACCCTGGTTATTTATTCAAATACCGCCAAATGCTAATATTGGCGACGATCTCGTGAAGCCTCGGCAACCATAGAACTGGATCTATTCTCCCTCCACTCATCTCGTTCCAGAAGAAACGAATCAGTTTTCTCTCTGCGACCGAAGATTCTGTGCGTGTGAGGTTGTGCGTTGCCGGAATTTTAAAGAATTGTGACGTGCATAATAAAATTTATGTGGCAGCACATGGAGTTATAAAGCGTTTGACACTCTTTTTTTCCTCCGTAAGTCTGGATTCTGACGATTCTTCTGAAATGGAACTGTCAAATTTGGGTGACAGTGACGGAGTTTTCACGGCTGAATGTATTCAGAAAAAAAGAATACGGAAGGTAAACAAAAGTAATCTGCGGTTTATTTTGTTATGATATCGGATTTCAAGCTCGGATTAATTGACGTGTGGGCAGTTAATGATAATATCATCGTTAATATTAGATTTCTAATTATTATTTTTATTTTTACTGTAGGGCCGGGTGGAGTATCTTATTAAATGGAAAGGTTGGAGTCAAAAGTACGTATTATGTTGTGTTTATTACTAGTGTTTACAAACATGGATTACCAGTGTCGATATTTCTTTATATTCTTTTACCTTGGATATTGATGGATTGTTTTTCGCTTTAACAGGCACAATACCTGGGAGCCAGAAGAAAATATATTTGATTTTCGACTGATCGATGCATTCGAAGCAAGGTAAGTCGCTTAGCATATATATCAAAATGGCTGCCATATGGGCATGCGCAGTGCTTGTTTTGATATTTTGAAACAGCAAAAAGATTTGTGAAAATATATTTACTTTCTGAATTTTACTTTTATTCAATCAGTAATTTCATCATAATTTTAAAAAATAAATTAAAATCCAAATATTTATGAATTATTCATTGTGTTGTCATATGTTCCAGATTTTGCGCCAGGTAAATTGAATGCGCGCCGTTTTTAATCGAATTTCATGAACTTGGGTTTTAAGTTGTTTGTATCTCTTTTTAAAATAGTTTTTGTAAAGATACTTTTGCTGACATGATTTCTTTATAAGTAACTGCTCTTATAATTGACTTATAAAACTTATAATGCTTATTCATTAAATTTTGATTGATAATTGAAATAAAGAGCCTTTATGTTTAGCTAAATTTTTTTGTTTATATATTTTAACAAATCGGATAAATTAATATGGGGCTTTATAATGTACATGCCATTCTAAGGATTAAAAAGCATAATAATAATGTATAAATAATATTAATTTATTAGATCTGGAATAAATATTTTTTCATTGGTTTAAGATAGGAAAATCAGCATTTTTTTTCTCTTTCATATTAATATAAAATTTATGAACGAGTAAATTTAACTTTTAAGAGAATATATATAGAATATTGTTTTGGTTTTCAAATTAACTTTAGGAACAAAATTCAGTTGTCATTTAAAAAAAAAAATTGTTCCTTTTCAATCATATTTGGATGCGTTGATAGTCAGTATATTCTTATTAATATTATAGCAATGTGCCTGTTAATATATTTCAAGTATCAATTTATCAATAGGCCTCTTTGATTGTTTTTACACTTTTTTTAATGATAAGATCATTTTTCAGTCTAATTTACTGTATTTTCACTCATTTTTTCTACTTTTTATAATTTACATATTTAATTATTTGTAAAAAAATCCTGACTGGCTTTTAACGAATGATAAAACTGATAAAATCCATAGATGACTTAGCTTATTTTTATAATGAGAGATCTCATTATTTTGTTCATATAAATTTTAAATTGAATGTTGAAAGAAAACTAAAAAATATTTCTATTATTATTTTAATTTAAAAAAACCACTGGAAAGTTCTATATTTTGTTCTTAAAATCATTATAAAGTCATTGTAATGGTCATTAATTGATAGAGAATAAATATTTTTAAAAGAAATAATTAACTCCCGTTGAATGTGCATCCATTTATTATTTGATTCTTTATAATTCTGAAATAAATGAAATTTGGAAATTGATTAAATTTTATTTATTTTAAATGCTTTCTTTAAAAAGAATAATTTTTTTAAAAAAATCAAATACAAAGAAAATTGTGTCCCTAGAAAGCAATTTAAAGGATACTTTACTCTACTTTCTATAACATTTTACAATGCTTATTAATCTGTGTTTATTTGATGTTATTTTCTTTTGCTTTATTTCTATCTTGTTTTTTTTTCTGATCTTTTATTTTGATATTCATTCAAACTGCTGTTAAATTTTAAAAACTTGAATTATAAATTACATAGCTTTATTACTTGAAATATTTTCAAAGTTATTAACCTTTAAAGGTTGTAAATCATCTTGGGGGCATCAAGTACTTTGTCACTGTAGTTGTACATTAAGTGAAAAGTGACAATGAGGAACTTGTTGAAAATTACTCTATATATAATCTGAGAACAGTTGCATCATTTAAATATCTTCAATGAAAGAATTGACAGATTTTGTGCTATATCAGTCTTCATGTTCAGTTTTACATGTATTGAGTCAAAAAGTGAATTAAAATAAATGTATACATTTGAGTTGTGATGGTGAAGGTGAGTGTCTTATAGATGATTTTCAAAGTAATTTTTATTCTGTCGATATGACTAGCAGTGGCATTATAAAATTTTTTATTAACTTTATGTTATGATGTTTATGGAAGAGATTATATAGAAAACTACATATTTTGTAATCTGATTCCAAAGGAAAGCATAATAACTGTTCTAATCTTTTCTGTTTCCTGAATGCACCGTGTTATTTCATTTACATGCAATATTTTGGATCTCACCTACCTGATCAGAAACTCCTTTTTACTGTGAATGCTCAATTCACTATTTGTATTAGTTTTGAAATAGTTTGTTATTTAGGTTAGATTCTGATTATTAGTGCCGCCTTTCACAAAAGTTTCTGTCAACCTGTCAAACCTCCATTGAAAAGAATGTGTGTTTTTTTTTTCACTGAGAAAACACTGGGTATGAAGTGGGTTGCTAGAGATTCAATAAGAGGTTGCAGTGTTTAAGAGCTTGAAACTCTTTTCTTGCAGAAGATTATAGGTATTAATATTACCGAATTCGCTGCTTGATTATTTTTTAGTTGTAGGAGATAAATTTAAAAGAAATTTCCAAATTGTACTTAATTTTTATTTAATTAAATTAGTATTTGATATTAATTTTTTTCCTTTTTATAACATATCAGCATATTATTGCACGTTTTTTATTAACTTTTAAAAATGTGAGAATATTGGCATTTCTATAACATCCCTGATTTTCATAAAAAAATTTTAAAAGACTTTAATCACAATTTGCTTTTCATCTTTGTAATGAAATTCAAATGTATTTTATTATTTCATATTTTTATATGTTTTTCATGACAACAAATTTGCTTGTCTTGAATTTTAATTTCAAAGTAAAATTTTAATTTCTTTGTTTATTAAAATGTTTGCTTTTATGTTGACATTCAAATTATATAATGAAAAAAAAATCTGGCATAAAATATAGCAGTTACTGCAATCAAAACAAAGATGAGTAGTCTAAAACAATATCAAGCAGTTATATTTTGAATGTGAGGTTTAAATGGACTTTTAATTTTTTAAAAAATTGAATTTACTGTAAACAGTCTTATCAAACAGTCTTACCAAATTATCAAACACAATCAATTTATATTTTTTTTGAATTATTTTAATGATGACATCTTAGTGATATTATCCATTTTTTGTGTAATACTTCCATTATAAATAATGCTATATTTTCACGAGGCTAACCTAATATAACTGTCTAATACTGAAAGGTATATCAAACATTATACTTTCTCTTGTGTGGTATTGTTATCATTTTAATTTCTGTTCTCTTTCTCATAAAATATTTAAGTTTAATTATATGTTATTATTCCCACCGTCACTAAAAAGAGAATATATTATTATTTTACACTTACCTGCCTGTTCCTCTATTATTAAAATGTTATTATTAGGTCCCATTCTTAAATACATAGCATAAAAGGTGTAGGCATTATGAGAAAAAAATAATTACAAGATTTTTGATGAATATTTATACATCTCCTGTTGATTGATTGCTAAGTATGTGGATGGAATTTGAAATGTAGGTTTTATTGTAAAGTTGAGTTTTATCAGATTTTGAATAAAATCTAATTACATAACGTCTATCGGAAACTAAAAGAGGAGAAGCACTGATGAAACTTTTTATGTTTAGAATTATTAATCTACTTAACAACTATTTATCACTTTTAAGTAACTGAATCTCATAATTTAAGGAGTAATTATTATTTTTCTGTTAATCGGGTGCAAAAGAAATATCGTCAAAGAAATTTGGCAGAATTCTATATTATTTGGTGATTTTTCATTTGTGTCCATAAAAAAAAAGGAAAAGTACTAATAAACTGGATAGATGAATTTTTAATAATAGGACATATGTACCAAACTTGTTTGTATATGTAAGATGTGTGAACTATAGAAGGGGACCTTACTTGACAGTCTCATTTTATTTTTAAAACTCTTTATATTTGATGGGTTTAAGTTAGTGATGTGTCTTGGATTTTTATTTGCAGATAAGTAAAAAAGTATCCAGATTTGTTATACACTAATAATGTTAAATGTCTAAGATGTGCATCAAAAGATGGATACTTGAAATAGAAATCTGAGTACTGTGATCTAAAATAGCCGTTATTGGCTTTTGCAAAACAACACTTTTCTGCCAAATATTGGACTAGCGATATGTCCAGTATTGTACCCATACGGTAAAGGAAAACTGATATGCATAGATACGCTACTTATCACCCACAAACTTGTGGTACTTATGTCTCACACCAATTATCAGTTCTGTTCTATACCAAAGAGCGGATCTTTTTTAAATGTTTATGCAACCTTTTGCTATTTTATTAATATTTTTTTCTGTAAAGATCTTATATTCAATTTTTTTCATTTCAGCCAAAACAAAACTGGGGGACCAGCTAAAAGAGGTCCTAAGCCAAAACGAGATAGAACTCTGGTAAGTAAAAAGCTTTTCCCTCATTCATTATTTTGATATTTTTTTTTATTAATATACAATTTTTTTCTATATTTTCCAATTATTATTTGTAAACATTCTGAAACAATGTTAAACAATTATACATGCAATTTGTATCATTATCATACAACTTGAAAACAAAATATATATTATTTTTATAAATTTGGTCTTTAAATGTCCTCTGCAGTTTGTTAAATTAGGTTAATGTATAATCATATACTATTCTGCTTAATATTCACTTAATTTATCATTGTTATTGTGACATTTATTGTAGTGTGCATAAAAAGTGTAAATCATGGCAGTTTTATAAGACAAATCAAAAAAGTACTCATACTTTAAAAATCTTTTTAATGTGTGTTTGGAGTTAATTTCCATTTCCATGTGAATGGAAATGTATTTCTCTAATATGTTTTATTATCTGCACAGATTTTTGATATGTTTATTTTTTCCATTTGTTTCACATACTTGTGGGTTAAATTGCATTGGGAAAAGAAAAAAAAGTTATATCATCCTCATGCTACACTAATTTCATAATTAGAACAATAGATAAAATTATGTTATTTCAAATTCGAAGAGTTTATGCTAATTATTAAGTTAGCAAACTTTTTTAAAGTATTGTTTTTAGATTTCTTATAAGTATTAAAAGTTGTTCTTAAAATTATTTGGAAATGCTCTTAAAGTTCCCCAATTTATTCTTTTTAAATAATTATAGTTTATAGATTTATAAACAAAATAACTACAATAATTTTGAAATGGTAAATTCTCTGCTTTAGGCAGAATTTAAGTTTTTGAGTTCATTGTTAGACCATTCAGTTGAGAGAGAGAGAGAAAAGATATGGTGAAGATAGAACAATGTTAGTTGAATTATTTAACATATTTCAACAAATAACTTTTATATTAATTATTTTTTAAAAAATTACTGGAGTTCTTTTTAAGTTAGAGGCTTCAACCCAAATTGCCCTTTTAATTTAATCTTGCGAAACAATGCTGGAAGACTCGCATCAATTACATTCTCTTTTTTGCTTAAATAGTTCATAGTTAGATCTCTTATGAAATTGGTGATGAAAGGGGTGCTGTGAAATTTTATTTCCTTGGCATCGGGACAAATTTAATCTTTTATCTCAATCTAATTTATTGGTAGGATTTTTTTTATATCATTCTATTATCACATTTCTTAGTATTTTTACGAGGTTTTATTTAAATAATGATTATGTAATTCTTATTTAAAGTATTCCATTTCAGGATTTATTTAAAATTTGTTTTAAAATTTACTACAGAAATAAATATGCAGACAGCAATAACCTGGTAATAAAATGTCAGTGTGAGATTAAAAGATCTAGTTTTAATTTGCATCCCACTGCAGATCAGCCATGTGTGGTTTGATGCATGTTTATTCTATGAGGAATCTTCTTGTTGTTTCTTGGAAGTTTGAAGTTTGTGTTTACCATTTCAAGTATTGTCCCAGTCATCATATCATGATTTAAAGTTATAAGATATTAGTAAATTTTCTCCGTACACTTTAAACTATCACTTGTTAAAAAAAACAAATTTTAGATTATATAAACAGAAATAATAATTTTTATTTTAGCAAAAATATTAATATCTTGTCTGTTGTTAGCATGCTTGTTTGTTATGTAATATAATTGTTTTGTAGGTAACCAAACTTCGTGCATCATACATGAAAATTGTATTGTATCTTCTATGAATGAACTGCTCCTTCTATGAATGAAATTTGCTCCTATCGAATTATTCGTGTATATATATATATATAATAAAGTTGTAGTAATTTCTAGAAAAATTGGCCATTGTATGTGATTCCCCCCCCCTTTCTCTGAAGAACAGAGTAGTGTATGTATAGATATAGAACTTAATCATATGTTTCTGAGTAACTTGCTGGTTATTAAAATTTCTTGTTTTTCTTCCTTGGTTTTGTAGATAACATCCAGACAATATCTCGTTTCTCTACCTTATACAGCATTCTTTACATTTATGTTTAATTCAGTTCCTGTTGCAAATATGTGAGGTATTAAGACAAGAATTCATACCCTACTAAAATTGATTCGACATAAAATTGGCTACTGCATGGTTATAGTTATCTGTGGCAATCATTTCTTTCAATTCTTTATTATATTTTCAAGTTTTCCTCAAATTATTATTTGCTAGGAGGTTATATCTACTTATAATCAGCACAATTGTTTTGAATTTCTTTATAGATTAAAGACTTTTTTTTTTCTTTTTTGTACTGTTTGCGAACTTTGATTAGACTTGCTGTATGGGACTGCAATGTGTAAGGCTAAAAACTCAATTCATCAAAAGATCTGCTTGGTATAGGTGTGTTGAAGGTCGAGTTCCATTTATTTAGAGAATTTTGTGGGAAGTGTGATCTTAGCTATCATGTAATCATAGCTTATAATTATAAAATCCCTTTTAATACTCTCTCATATCCCCCCCCCCAAAAAAAATCCACATCTAGAGTTCCCCCTTTTTTTTTATTTGGATAAGTTTCATGCAATTTGTGAGATTTGCCCCTGGATTAAATACTAGAATCTTTGTAGAAGTCAGAATTTATCTGCATGAGAATTAATTTTTAGGAAACTAGGAAACAGAATTAAATCTTGACTCTGTGTCACTTATGTCACAATAAAAAAAATTTAAAATTGCAAAATCATAATTTGATTCACTAATTTGATATTAATTTGTGCACTTTTTTCTGATCAAGCTTGATACATATTTATAATTTTTTTTTAATTTCGTCCAATTGTAATTATTTTTTATGGAGAAAAAGAATTTTCAAATCCAAATAAATTTAATTCAGTATAGAGCTATCTTTCTCTTTTTTAAAATTTTTTTCCACATTTATATATATATATAATATATATATATATATTCTAAAGGTGAGTTGCAAATAGAAAATAAATTAAAACTTTTCAGAAAATGAACATTTTTTTTTACTTGAAAAGGTAATATTCCTTTGAAGAAATTAACTATTTGGTGTGAGAAATATGTATTCATATTTTCTAATGAGTGTAGAATCTTAAAATATAGTTTTTAAATATAAATTCAATGATTTATGTAATTAGCTTTGATTTTTTAAATAAAATTGGTATTTAAATTTTTATTGAGCAAGAAGAGTTAATATCTATTAAACCTAATTTTATAATTTAAGGCCAATTAAAAAATTGTTCTAATTTATTAAAATTATGACTAAATTTTATTTTTAACAGTTTAAAACTTGTCCTGCATTCCATAAAATTTTATTTATCCACTTTAAATCTCAACTTTCAATGCTAAACCCCATAAAATTGACGCTATTCATTTGTGATGGGAACTCATAAGCATAGTTCATTGGCCACAGTAGCAAATACACATCCCTTTCCCATTTCTTTTAACAAAAACTATGCACAACTGGTTGGAAGAAGAGGGGGGGGAAGGTGCTGTTTCTTTTATTGTTATTACCTAGTCCACCCGTATTTGCCAATAATCTTTTTATTTATTTACAGAGCCGGAGTGATGCCTCGTTGCAACAAGGGAAGGACATTCGAGCAGATGGCAATTCCAGACACCCCGACGATAACACGTCCGGGGAGGGTGGGAGCGCACACCACCCCAACGACACAACTCCACCGGAAGTTGAGATGCCAGCGCCATCTACTGACACAGATGCGAATCAGACTCTAAATGATGTTAAAGAATCCTCAGAAAATGAAGGCGCATGCGTCGCGGAAGAGGAGAGACCGAATCTGAAACGAAAGCGATCTGATGCTGATGAGGACATCGCCAACGGGGCCGCCGACGATTCTAATGCCCTGAACGATTCTAGTCCCTCCGGGGAAAGTGAAACAAATGGCAACAAATCCTCTACAGATCCAGTTTGCGAATCGGCCAAGCGAGACGAACATTCTCAAGGTCAGTCTCCTTCGCCTCCTCCCCAGAAAGTTCCGAAACTCGTCGCTAAGAGTCCGAAATGGACACAGCAGCAGCAAACCGAGTCCGAACTCGGTTCCTCCAAAACCCCGAACTCCAGTAAAAAACAGGCCCAATCACAACAGACACCTGGAAAGAGCCCGTCCCTGTCCAGGGGCGGACAGTCTTCCAAATCGCCGGGCTCGATTTCGAATAAAAGAACAATGACTCTTAGCAGTGATAGTAATAGCAGCTGCTTGGAATCAAACGGTGTCGTAGAAGAGAAGGCCGAATCTCCCGCCAACCACTCAGATCAAGAGAACAATAATAACGATTTGAGAAAACCAGATGTTTCCCAACAACTCAACGGCCACCCTCCCCGTTCGACGGCTCTGCAAACGACACCCCACCCCACTCTGCTGCAGCCCAAGAACAACAATTGCAACCGTTCTCTGTTTTCTGCCAATCCACCCAGCTGCGGGGTGAACGGGGAGATCCCCCCTCCGCCTGAGGTCTGGCTGAAGAAGAATCCGGTGGTGGACCAGATTCTGATCACCGACGTGACTACGAAAAGTTTAACTATAACCGTGTTGGAGTGCCAGACGAGCAGGGGGTTCTTCCGGGAGCGGGAGGAGACCGCACCCGGAAATAATGCCGCTTCTTAAATAAATAAATAAAACGTTTTTCGTCCATCAGATGATAGAGCTGGCCGAATATGAAAATATTACACACCGTTATTATTTTTTTTTCTTCCAGAATTGCATTTTTTTGGAAGATTTTTCCCCCCATTCTGAAAGATTTAATTTTTCACATGGATTAGTTCATTCGTAAACTAAAATATTTTCGTATACAAACCACAAAACATCTAACCATTTAAAAAAAACTGAAATATTAAACATTGTGAGTTATGTTTTAAAGAACTTGGAAATGAATTGTAGTTTAATCTTTCTGATAAAACTGTATTGAAAATACAAAGTGAAGATTAATTAAAATGCTGTAGAGTTAGAACTGTTGATTAAAATGAACTGATAGTTGACTTGAATGCATATAAAGCAATCGAATTTTATATGATGTGGGGGAAGAAATATTTTCAGAAATGCTGTGGGAATTGAAGTGATATAAAAAAATCATTAAGTAAAAATCAATTTAGAGGAAGTATTTTAAATGCTGATTGAGTTGAAAAACTTTCCTTTTAAAAAGGTATCCTTAAAAAACTGTCCTTTTTAAAAAGGACAAAGAGAGAGAAAAGACAGTTAGATACTATGAAAGGACTTTTTAAAAACTCTTTATTATGAATGAGATGAATAATGCTATTGAATGGGATGAATAAGAAGTCGTTCTTAAAAATTAAAAATTGACTTTAGCATAAAATTTTTAATAACTCGAAAGTCTCTATACATTTATTTTAAATTTTACAATTTGAAAGATTGAATACCAAAGCAGACCACATATAGCCTATAGCTAAAATAATAATATGTTATAATGAACTTTTAACTGTAAGGAAGTTGTAGTTTGTGTGAATGTCAACAATATATATAATAGGAAAATTCTAAAACAAAACTTTTTCAAGAAATATCATATATTCAATACATTATCTTTGAAAATCCCCCCCCCCCCTTCTTCCCTCCGTTCATACAAAATTCCAATGTTTGAAGTATATTCTGACCAGTGATTCTTAATTTTCAATGTTTCCAAATTGCAACTTTGGTTATATTCAGTCTGTTTAAAAAAAACTTATATATATATATATATATATATATATA
>JAOUZG010022948.1:13513-38669 GCA_026289955.1 Argiope argentata
ACTTATATTAGAACATCCAGACCTACAGACTTCTTTCGAATGGATTTTCGTTTAAAATTTGACAGAAACCTGCAAGTTCCATGTAAAAACCATACACCGAATTTCATCCGTCCAGCTCAAGGCGTGTTTGAGTTTATGCTTTTACATACGTGTGAAAGTACTGGCACCCAGACTTTCAATCCTTTGCGGTTTTGATACATATCTACACATTAGATGCTAAGTTTGTGAATCCAAATTTTATCCATCTAGATCTCTTAATGTTCTGATTATCGTGTTGATTTATATTAGGACATCGAGACTGACAGATTTTTTTGAATGGATTTCGTTTAAAATTTGACAGAAATCTGCAGGGCTCGTGTAAAAACCATACACAAAATTTCATCCGTTCAGCTCAATGCGTTTTTGAGTTAGCGAGTTCTCAAAAAGGAAGATATAATTCCAAAAAAATTATTTTTCGAATGCAGGGAAAGTGATAATTTGTTAAAAATATTGATATAGATTGTTTTTTGACAATTGTAATAATTTCTTTTTGTATACTTTGTATATAAGATAGTAAAAATTAAGGAACTTTATAATTATTTATTAAAAATTTGCATTCCCTGGACTTCATATACATGGAGTATTCAGAAAAACGCTTATTAAAAATCATCTTTAAGCAAGGAAGATTGATTACTGTTGACGAATTACATAATTTTTTTATATTTTCGTTACCGTTTTTTAATTTTTTTTGTGTGTATTTAATATTAGAAAGTAACTTAAGGTCTAACTTTTATCCTTTCTCTTTTGTAAAATGCCAGAAATCCTCTTACAAAATCATGTTCAGAAACACTGAAACTAAACTACTGAAGCAACTGCATAACGTCATTTCTTTTTCTGTGCTACTCTGGAAACTTTTATGAGCGGGGCGCCTTGAAAATCGTGTAATTTGGCGATGCTTCTTCGTATTACAACATTTAGAGAAAGGGCCAGAATTAGCCAGACGCTGAGTGTTTATCGAAAGGGGAATTAATTATTCCCAGCATCAAAAATAAATAAATAAAATAGAAACCTAAATTTTGATTGGACAAATGAGTTTTTATTAAGATTAAACTAAGGAATAGGAAAAGTCAGCATTTGCTTTTTGTATCGTGTAGCTAACGTCAGGCTGGAAAAAATTCCCATTTAGAATTTTTAGAAAATAATATTTATTTTTTTATCTCTATTGTTAAGGATAGTTCATTCTCAAAATGTGCTTTTTGTATCAAGAAACTAGCATCAGGCTGAAAATAATGCTGCAGTTTATGTAATGATTAGCAGATACTAGAACTGCTTGAAGAGTGGTAAGTAAAATCCTTATTGCAGTCTATTGCGGCTAAAGCGCCTATTTTTTTTTATTAGAATTCATCCGTGATTTGAATTTTCGGTTAATCTTTTCAATTTCCTATTTTTCGGTTTTACATACATTATTCCGTTGACAGTGAATGTGAATAAATACATTTTTAAGGTCTTTGATTCGTCCGAGAAGTTAATCGCTTTACGATGTATTCAATTAAAAGTCAAATTTTAGTCTTTTTTTTTTAATTTAAAGTTTTGGTAAATCCAGATTTTGTCGTGATTACGTTGTTTCCAAATAATCAACTTTTTATTATTTTATATTGTTTATGTTGTATTGACTATTTATTAATAAAGATATGATTTCTTAATGCGTTATTATTCAGGTAAAAATAAGAGTGTTGTTTCTGTTTGAATATTACACATCATTAAATACCAAAGCACAATGCTTATGTATATAAGACATTTTATTAAAATAATATTTGTTTTGTTAGTCGGCAAAACTCATTTTTAGTATTTCATTCTCCTCCCACGTCTTAGATGTAAGGCGCTTATCACATCTCTATTAAGGATAGTTCATTCCATCATATAGTAAAGTTCACAGCAAGCGGTTTCTGAGAATACTACACTATATATTCATAGAAAATTGCTTCTGATAATGAATATAATGTATACTACCAATGATTTTTATTAAACCAGAGAATTTATTCATTAATCTTGTTTAAAACAGCATTCATCAATCTAAATTACTTTTTTTTATGAAAGAGAGTTTTTTATCTTCATGATAAAGAGATCAATTACAAAAATGTAGATATCGTTGATAATCTGTTGATTCCTAACTTTGTATACGATGAATGTTAAATGATGGCCATTTATTCCGTCTCAGTATTGTATCCGCTGTATTACTCGATACATTGATTTGTGAAGCAGCGGTTCGAATATTACTCTTTGGATGACTGCAAAGCTTTTCCAAAATATCATTCCCCTCCCCCCATCCAATTGAGGGATATTTAGGGTTATCTAGTCCACCTAAGGAAAAACTTCATCCGATCTCGAAATTAATCTCCCAAAAGGATATCGAGATTTTGGACATATATTTTGATATGCCTGCTTCAGTTTTATTAGTATTTCGATTGTATAAACTGTGCTGTATAAGCAAAAATTCTTCGTTCCTGTGTCACGATGTATTATTTGTAAAAGCTAATTACACTCTCAAATTTAATAGAACTGCAAAATATTTAAGATTCGCTTAAACTGTCGGGTTTTAAGCGTTACGCTTGCTATTGATCAATGATATGATGCTATTGATATTGATCAATGGCTATTGCTATAGATCAATACGATGCTATTGATCAATGGCAGAATAAAATAAATTTCACATGTAATGACGGTTCTTTTGCAATTTTATGAGACACTAATGAGAAGAGATATTTATATACGGAAATATTTCTAAGTTGTTTGAGTATACATTTTGACTATGCTGTTTCGAAGCTTTATTCTATAATTAATCATCAAAACTTTAAGGTATTTCTCAGAAGAAAAGTTTTGAGACTTTGTTTATTAAACTCAAAGTAAAAGGCTGTTTTCATGGCTTATGATGCATTTCTACTTCCCATCATTTACACTCTAGCTATATTATTTACATTTTAATTTATAACTAACTCCTCCACAACTTTGTGCAAACATGTTTTTTGAACATTTTATGACAAAATGTTGAAATTTTGTACATTTGACGCACATTTTAATCACTAGAGAATTTTTTTATACGAGAATTGTATAAAAATAAAAAAAATTCATTTATTCAAATTAATCGTTTGAAATTTTTTTATCGATTTCTTAAAATTCTGTATATTTTTTACATAACTTATAATTTATAATATATATTTTAATTAATATTTAAGGAATAAACGTATACGTTGATGTTTTTGGAAACCCTGTATGTTATAAATAAAATAAATGTTACAGCAGTAAAATTATATTTATAACCAAAGCTGAATAAAAGTAATTATAATATGATTAAAATAATACATAAATAAGTGAAGCGCATAATATTTTTCAAATAAATATCTAAATGTTGTTTATGGTTGTATGAGCTTTATTATTACGATTGTTTTGGAAAAGATGTTCAGAAAATATATTCCCCTTTTGTTTATATCGCACATAATTCAAATCAAATTATATTGTCAAAATCATATAAATTCAACCGACTTATTAGAAAAAGTAAACGTGATATTTTTAAGTATAAATAAGGTGAGCATAACTACTCATTTTATACAAAATATGTACTAATTTTCTGTCATAGTGTCGAATAAATTGGTATACATTTTTTATTTGTTAACAATTATTTACTGTTCCAATTTTTTGTCTAGTAAAAAAATTAATATATACATCGTTTTAGGTGGTCACAATAAGTCATACCAGACTCTCCTACCCGCCTCGTAGGCACACGGATTTAAACAAAAAACTGAATGACCAGACTGCTGCAACAGCAACACTGGCGGGAACTGTGGTCCAGTCTTAAAGCCATCACCGGCCAAGGTACAACCCTTCCCGTAGGAAGTACGTCCCATCATTGATGGGAGAAACCTACACCCCCCTATTAGTGTACTCTCCTGGATGTTGAGTGTCCACCATGCTGGAAGCATTGCATCCTCATTACGAGGTGCCCACCTGGGGGTATGTAGTCACAATAGATAGTCCTTCTAATTAAAACACGAACTTAATCGTGTATAATTTATAAACGTTCCATTTTGAGGCTATATGAAGAGGCACTATAGGACAGTCCTCATCATTTTTAATCACGATCAGATGTCGAGAATGACACCTTAACCGTCAAATCCCTTTTGTCTCTCTTCAAATAACCACTCCACACCAGCAAGTTTTAATTATTGGGAAATACGGAAGAGTTATACATAAAAGCATTGCAAAAGCTCTATAAATATTACAATAAAAACGGAAAATGTTAAATTTGACATATGATGCGCATCCAACTTTGCTTTAATTTTATTCAATAAAGCATCTAGATATATTTAATAAAAAAACACAGGCGTGAAATATAAAATTTTGCTAGGAAAAAAATTCTAGATATATCAAAGGGAAAACGGCATATTTGCTAATGCCTTGCTAAAAATTTGCTTGCTAAATAAATAATGATTTTTATTAACAATATTCAATTATTTTTTACTTGTAGTTTTAATTCATATACAGTTTCCAATTATTCTGTATTTTTACTTTTCCTAATTACCCCCATTTAATAAACTTTATATTATTTTGTTAAAAGAGTAAAGCATTTCCACGAACAGAACTCTAAGCCAGTGACTTATTCCATGATTATCAAAAGCGGTCTATCGAAATTTTTATTTATAGAAAATGTTATTGTAAACTAATAAGGTAAGGAATGGAAAGAGGATATAGAATTACAATCTTACTTTGGTAAAAAGAATATTTATTTCCAAGAATTCAACTGATGTTTTGTTGAAATCTTTTATACATAAAAAATAAATAAATAAAAATAAAAAAAATGTTTTCTCCATTTTGGGAAGTTGCGAAACACGCATAGCTTTTAAAAAGCAGAATCAAACGAGCATTGAATATCAGTCTGAATTTGTCTCTGAAGGAGAATGGACACTAGTTCATCCGTTGGTCACTAAGCTTGGCCATCTTAGTTAAGTCTGCTATAGAGTCTTAGTGCTGCAATCTTCATTTTTAAAGTATTAAAATCTTAAATATTTCATTTTGAAATTTAACTTTGATTATTATTTTAAATAATAATATTTGAATTATTCAATTTTCTGTCGTTGACTTATACTTTTGGTGAGTTTGATTTTAGTATTTTGAATAAGAAAAGTTTAGAATTGTTTATTTAATTTTTTTAGAAATGTTTTCAAAACATTGTATTTAGTTTAAAAATTAAGTTTCCGTCTACATTTGTTTTATACTACTATTGTAAAAATATTTTTTTCGTTTTTCTCTTTTAAATCATAGATTTATTTGTAAAGTACCTTTTCAATATATTTAAAAATGTTATAATGCTCTTCTGTTGTATTAAATTATTACATAATTATATTTTCTAAAAATTTTGTTTCCTTTTATGGAAAGTTTTTATAATACAAACGGCAAGAACACCACATCACAGTTAGTAATTTTGATAAAGTGAACTGACATTGATATTTTATTCAACTTTGTGATAGGATATATTTGAATAAAGAGAATAATAATAATTTAATTGCAATCAACATTTTCAAGAAGATATAAATTTTCATTGCCATTTTAGATGATATTTTATTCAACTTTAAAGCAGGACATATTTGAATAATAATAATAATTATTATTAAATTGCATAATTTAATTGAAATCAACATTTTCATACAGATATAAATTTTTCATTGTCATTTTAGATGATATTTTATTCAACTTTGTGGTAGGATAGATTTGAATAATAATAATAATTAAATTGCATAATTTAATTGCAATTGAATAATTTAATTGCAATCAATATTTTCATGAAGATATAAATTTTCATTCTCATTTTAGGTGAAATGGCCGATTTACCGATTTTCCCAGCTGACTGGACCACTATCTTCATTTTGAGTTTTATGATTGGAATAGTTATCGTCAAGTAAGTAAAAGCAATATTTTAATAAATTCCCGTGATTACTTTTTAGATTTGACTAAATAGCGAGTAGTTTGTTTAAAGCATTCATTATTAATTATTGAGAATTCTCAAATCTTGTTATTGTCTTAGTTCTCGGAACATAGTTTTAAAAATATGAATCGTATTTTGCTGTAAATAATTGTGAACTAATAACATTTAAATGCTTTAACTAATAAAAAATAGCATACTTAATGAAATTTTGCATGTTACATTTTACAAATCATATATGAAACTCAGTAGTTGATGACTTAAAAAATCATAAAGTCTAAAAGGGATCGAAATAAAATAATGATACCACAGAATTATCAATACTCATGAGTATTTCTGGGGAAGGCACATATATTTTTCTGTCAAACTAATGGCGGCTTTTAATAACTGTTTCTCATAAACTGCAAACGACGAGCACAATTTCAAACAATTATGCAAAAGTAAAAGAATATACCTCCTCGTAAAGAAAATAAGCATAAAGTTAAAAATATGCGTTTAGAACATAATACAGCAATATATAAGTTTTCAATATGATTTTTAAGAATATATACTTAGAATTCTCCAATAGAAAGATTTTTTTAAAATAAGGTTTTTTTAATCTTTTTTCCCCCAGAAGGGATGAGTGATAGTCATTAACATTATTTTTGAGGTATTGTCAAACGACGAGAACAATTTCAAACAATTATAGAAAAGTTACAAAACATACCTCTCCGCAAAAAAATAAAGTTAAAAATATGTTTAGAACATAATACAGCAATATGCATGTTTTCTAACAATATATGCTTAAAATTCTCTAAGTATAGGGGATTTTTTAAAAAAAGTTTCTTTTTTATCTTTTTTTCCCGGAAGGGATGAGCGACAGTCCTTACCATTATTTTTGAGATATTGTCAAACGACGAGAACAATTTCAAACAATTATAGAGAAGTAACAAATTATACCTCTCCGCAAAGAAAATAAAATTAAAGTTAAAAATATATGTTTAGAACATAATACAGAAATATGTATCTTTTTAATATGTTTTCTAACAATATATTCTTAAAATTCTCTGAATATGAAGATTTTTTTAATTTATGTTTCTTTTTTTTTTTTTTTGCCGAAAGGAATGAGCGGTAGTCCTTAACGTTATTTTTGAGATGTTGTCAAACTACGAGCACAATTTCAAACAATCATAGAAAATTAACAAAATATATCTCTCCGAAAATAAAATAAAAAATAAAGTTTAAAATATGCTTAGAACATAATACAGCAATATATATTCAATATGCTTTATAGCAATATATGCTTAGATTTCTTTAAATATAGATTTTTTTCGCCTGAAAAGATGAGCGATAGTCATTTAGATTACTTCTGAGATATTGTGATAACTACACTTCTTATATATATAATACCGATGGCGAGAGAGAAAGAGACAAACGTAACCTACATAAAATAATACGTAGGATTAATACCAAAATTGTGGCGGCTATGCTTTTCGTTAAATTCGATGATTATTCTTTCAGGAATTCACTCTAATAGAGGCCAGATAGTTGTTTTCTAAAATGTTAAAGATACTCATATACATCCTACAGGGGAGAAAACCCACTTCAAATGATATATAATATTGTTTGAATCAATAAATATATTTCTAAAAAAATTGCGAATCAAAATTTTTATACAATTTTCATTTCCGGCTTTACTTACAATAATTAATAAAATATACTTGAGAATTAACATCTCAAAAAAAAAAAGTTCAGTTTTTCTATGACCAAAGCTAGCCGAGTTATGAAACTTTGAAAATTATTAATATAGAAAACACTAAGTCATTTCAATATATCGATTCTCGTGTTATAATTTGTAGATCATTTTATCTGCGAAACTTGGCTATTTTTTAAGTACATGATTAAAAGAATAAATATTTAAGAATATTTATGTCTTTTCCGAATTTCTTAAATTTGTACCAAGCATTCATATTCTTACTTTAACAAATATTTTGCTATATAAAGCTTAAATTCTCGTAATTTGTCAACCGTTTTACTTTCTGCATTAAATTGAATTTTACAAGGGGTTTTCAAATGAAAAGGTACGAAACGTTTTCCTATTGAATGAATTCCTTTTTTTCCCCTTCTTCTTTTTCTGCCTTATTCTATTCATCTACACTACTATTATAAATGTGAAAGTTTGAATGGATGGATGGTTGATGGGGTTCAATCACGCCAGAACGGCTGAAGGAAATTCGATGAAATTTAGCACAGGGATAGATTATAGTCTACAGAAGAACATAGACTAATTTTTAATCCGGTAAATTGAGTGGTTAATTTTTTATTAATTAAAAACTAATTTTTCCGCCTAAAAATAAAAAAATAAAAATCTGACAACATCTGCTTGAGCTTTTTGAATCGTTTGTTTTTAATTTTTCTATTTCCGGTATTCTTTTAATATTATCTTACTATTCTTAAGGAATGTTTATTAAATTTTTTTCTTATGCTGTTCTTGTGTTAATATAATTCGTTATTTCCTATTCATTTCTCTTGATCTTTTTCTTGCTGTACTTATTTCTTTTGCCTATTTTCATCATTTTCGATTAAATTTTTTAGTGCATTCCATATTACTGCATTTATTGATATTTTTTCTATTTTCCGTTAATTTGATGCAACGGGCATCGAAACCTTGTGATTGGAAATGCCATTTCGCTAAAATTTGGTGGCAAACTATTTTTTGGCGAAAATGACTATACATTAAAACTGTTCCCCTATGTGTTTTTCTAATTAAATTGTATTTGTGTTAGCTATATATTTTTTACATATGCTTAAAGTGGTATGTTTCCGTTAACAAATAATTTAGAATTCCGCCAAATTTTCTCAAATTTCTTTGTCGATTGTTCGTTTGCGCCCGACAAACGGAAAAGTACCCTTATGGTTTTAATAACATAACATTCCCCCCCCCCCCCGCTAATGATGTTAGACGTAACGGTTATTTCAAACGATTCCGTTTATTTTTGTAGTGTATGATAAATTTAAAATTAAACATTGTTAATTAATAGATATTTTGATTCCTTCAGAAGTGCTTTTGAATGAAAATAAAATGAATATTGAATTATGAATTGAAATAAAAATTTTCTAATCTGCATTTCGTTACCCCAACTGGTGCTTAAAATTCACGTCTTTGCGTTGCTCCAATTGACGCTGAAAATTTGTGCATGCATACGGATGCGATAACATTTTAGACTGTCAGTTTTCACATATACTCATCAAAATTTCCAAGCGTATGAAGTCGCGGGTAAGAGCTAGTTTTGTGATAAAATGAAATACAGTTTTATTAAAAATAGTTTTAATAAAAATAACGAAACAAAAATTATAATAAAATAAATTAATGACTAACATTTAATTCATTTATGATTTATTTCTTATTTTTATGTGCTTTATTCAATTATTTTTAATTATATATTTAATGATATACGATTGAAAATAAATAAATAGCGCTTGTATGCAAATACTTGTTTTATAACGCGATTTAAAGAATCTTATTTTTCAAGCTTTCTCAAACAACTCTTGATAACTAAATAAATGGTTTCAATTCTTATAAGTCACAAAAAAAAAAAAAACCCGCCATAATAATTACTTTAATAAAAATATTTAAAAACTGGAATTCCTGTTTTAAGTTCTCCGTTTCCTTTCCAGTGGGTTCTTTATATCGATTATTTTCATACAGCGCCTCCTTATGGAGAATACGATAAGTCTCCCCTGCAAAAATAATATTTTTTCTCCTTTTAAAGAACTGCTCTTTTCCTGCAAAAGGGGGGGGGGGTAAGCTTTTATAAGTATCAAATTTCCAGGTTGTTATCGTTAAAGAAAGACAATTTTTATCAAAAATAAAGCAACTCCAACCAGCACAGTGGGCGTATGGTATCAATATGTCTTTTACAGTTAGAGGATTAGTGGTTTTCATACAAATTTTTAAAATATATATTATAATATATTAATATTTGGACAAATTTTGGATTATTTTTCCTCTTTAAGAAGACTTTTGACGAAATATAATTAATTAAATTGAATTCGAATGTTTAAAGTTCTGTCTTTGAGATGCACATGAATAGGCAACATATATAGGTCAATGTGCATTATTACATGTCAAAATTTATTTAAAGTTTTTTTTATTTCAAATTTAAAAAAAAATCACAACATTATTTTAAAGTCCGAGATCTGAGCTACTAGTTTTGAACTAATTTGGTGCTACTAAGTTTTGGAAAAATTTTGTTAATAAAGGAAAAGAAAAAGAAAGAAAGAAAGAAGATGAAGTTAATGAAATCACTATTCATGTTCTTCAGAGACACAATTTCTTATATGCTGCTTGAACATCATGATAAAAATTATTCAGCCATTTAAAATTTTATTTAAGCGATATTTTATTAATGTTCAAATAAAGAACGATTCTAATTCAAAGATTGTTATTCGCTCTTACTTCATTCACTAAATCACAATGTTTGCTCCAGTTTCATTTTCTCGACAAAATTACAGAATAGAATAATCTAAAATTCAAGATAATTTCCTTTCTTCCTAGAAAAAATGGTTAAGAAATGGGATGTATTGAAAAAAGAACAGTAAGAATGTTTTAAAAATTGGGAGATTGATTTCTTTAAAATACGTTTAAGGGGAAAAACAACATTCAACAAAATAATTGATCCGTTGTTGTCGGTCTAAATTTAAAATTAGGGGGAAAGATTGTTTCTTTTGTTGTAATCTTGATAAAATGAAATAAATATTAATAGACTAAGATAAAATAGCGAGTTCGTATATTTTTTAAATAATAGAATATTTTTGATACGCAAGTTTAAAATATACTAAGCGGAAAATCATTCTAGAAATTACTACGAAATTTTAATAGACAGATAAAATAGTAAGTTCTTTAAATAATTGGAGTGGATTCTTTAAATAAAAGAATATTTTTGGTATACAAGTTTAAAATATGCCAACAAGCGGAAGGTCGGTCTAGAAATAATAGCGGCGCCTTACATCCATGTTTGAAACATCCTTACATCTACCAATGAGCAAAAAATTTTCACGATTCAAAAGAAATAGGAATACTTTTTAGAATTACTACTATTCACTCATGATCAGATTTGAAAGTAATCACTGTGATCAAGATATTTACCGAAATAGGAAAGAGCTTTTGTTCTTTTTTATATTGCAATTTCAGAATAAACCTACCTATTTTTCTATAAAAACTGTTTCCCCGATCCTGGTCATAATAAACTTAGATCTTGTTTATGTGGATCGATCTATAATTTAAGTTTAACCCCTTGACAGGTTTGCCCATATGCCGTACGTGCATAGATTTATTTAATTTTGATAGCTGTAAGCTAAAAATAAACCACTCATTATAATTATAATTCAATATGAAAATTACTTCGAATGCATAGATAAGTCATGTATTCAATGGGTTTCCATTTGAAACAAAACAAGAAAATATTCCTAAAATAGAAGGTGTCATCTTATTAGTCAGTAAAGAAAATAAACCAGTTAAGTGGTTAATGCCTCATATTAGTTTATTTATTTTGCTTTATTTGAGTGTAAATATTCAGATCGATTTCCTTTAATGATATTAGATCGAGCATTAATGGAGGATGGAATATAAATGGGTAAAATATTTTTTCCAAAAAATGGAAAATACTCATACTTTCTTTATTTGTTTATAGGACGATTTTCTTGTATGATTTGCTATTCAATGGTGAAGATTTGTTTGAAGATGTTTATGATTTTCAAGACAGTGAACCTTCGTACAGTGCGGATGAACTGTTAGAAGACGACGACGACGATGATGATGATGATGCCAGTTACATGGCGTATGGGTAAGATATGGCAGTGATATTTCAATAATTTCAATTATATTCTAATTTTTAGATAGCCTCTTAACAAGAAACTATTTTAAGGACGTCTATATTTTTCACATCCTAACTGAAACAGTGAATCTCTTCATAAAAAAATAATTAATAAAAACTTCAATTTTCTCTCCGGGAAAAAATGTTTCCAAATTTCAATGATATATTAATTATTTTTTTTAAGCTTTCGCTCCATAAAATTTAAAAATTTAAGTAACACATATATTTTGGATTTTTTTTAAAAAATATTACATAACAAAAATTTAATGTAACTTGTATGGAGTTAAATTTGGAGTAAAGATGTAATCATTACCAGTTGAAAAGACCTTGCAATTCTGGAAAAATTAAAGGTCCTACACCGACAAATGTCACAACAATCCTTATACTAAAAGCCTTTCAAAAACCTCCGCCTCTTCCGTAGAAGCAGATTCTTTTTATCGTTATTATAAAGCATTTCTTCAGTTCTCTCTTTCTTTAATATTTGTAGTATTTTTAAAGGCTGAATCCAAGTACGAAAAGAAAATTCGTATTAACTGATGCACGATGTGCTTTCATACGGCAGACAGATAAAAATTGACTTTTAAACAAATACGAATCTCTTAGTCCGCAGCTATCGCGGCAAAAAAAAAAATCGTTTTATTCAAAAATACGAATATTTTAAAAAATGGTTTTTAAAATGGATACAAATAAAATGATTTGTATATTAAAAATAATAATAAGGATTTATTTTCAGTATTTATCAATTTTAATGAATAATACATAGTTGATAAATAAGAATTTCAATGTATAAAATGATAGTAATCATAACCTAAAAATGTAATAATTTAAAAATTATTCTAATAAATAAACAGTAATTTTAGAAAGAAACACGTTATATAACGCAATGAATACAAAAATGGTTCAATACGCTTTAAAATAAGCGGTACAATTCGTATCTAACGTATTCAAAGTTTTTTTAAAAAAGGAAAAAAAAGTTTTACTGCCTTTTAATTGAATACGAGGTACAATAATGAAATCCTCGAGTGAATTAAAAGCCTTAAAAGTTATTCATTGACAGTAACTGAGGATATAAGATAAGAACAATTTAACTTATGAAAAATAAATTCTGGCATCCCATTGGTCTATTAAAGCATTTGGCAAGCTAAAACTAGGTTAAAGAAATTTCTAGAAAAAAAAAATCTTTTAGTACAAGGGGTATTCGTTAGCGGTTCAAGGGGGGGGGGATCATAGGGTTTCTTGCGCTCTCATAACATGAGTAGACAACGAGCAAACGCTTATTTTTTTGGTATTTTGTCATAGGTAAAAGTTGCCCAAACCTATACCATTTCCGTATTAAACAAGGCTGTGAGAAGCAACAACCAATCACCATGCCTGAGGTGACCCCCGAGAGGGGATCTGGCTTAAGGTAACTGAGAAAATCAGTATTCTAAAACAGATTACATCCATTTTCCTGCATCAGTTACTGTCAGTGCTCTGAAATATGATGTTCAGCTTCAAAATCGAGTGTTAAAATTTGAGAGATAAAGTTTTGCCAGTGATCTGCAATTCTAGTAACTTTGTACTTAAAAGCAATCCAGTTCCCCCGATAACGATTGCGATTCGGCATGCGTAGAATATACTGCGCTGCCAAGTTACGGTGGAGCAGAGAATAGTTGCAAGTCCCCGCTGCTCTTCTCCCCAGTTATCTCGCCCTCCCAATTTTATTCTCTCTCTCCAAGTCCTGCACAAAAAAAAAAAAAAAAAAAAAAAAAAAAAAACGTATAGATGCAGTAAAACAGTGAAATGGGAATTAGTCCGTTAGTTCAAGTTTTAAATAACTTAGTATTTATCTAAAAGGTTTTCTTTCTTTTTTTATGGTTGCAGAAAAGTAAGGCAGAACCTTTTAATTTTACAACTTCGTGAAAATTAATAATTATTGCATTAGTAATTAATAAAAAATGCTACCTTCTAAATATAATTAAAAAAATTTTCATTCATATATAGCATGATGAAAACAAGAATTTGGAATGATATAAAATCTTATGAATTTTAATGAAAAAATATGAGGGAAAGTTGAGAAATTTCTTGAAAAATTCATCATTACTTTACTCTGAAACAAAGCGCCAATTTTATCAATTGAGTTTTGTTATCAAATTGCATGAATAGTTTCTTATTTGTAATAACAAAAACTGTTAAAAGGAGAAATAACTAAACGAAAATAAGATGAAAAGAAGGAGAGTTATTCAAAAAAATAAGTTCAAAGCGAAACAAGATTTAAAAAAAAAAAAAAATACTGCTTCACAAGATTTTCTGTAAAGGTGATAGTTTCAAAATTGTTTATTATCAACTAATTCATATATCGAGGTGAAGAAAATTTGTTCAACTCTTACAGCACTGAATTTTTTTCAATTTCTCAAATATGAAAAGCTATTTAACTTTTTTTTTTCTAAATAAATTTAATATGGTGAAACTTAAATATGAAGAACGCAACTTAAGAAACTATATGGAGTGTGTCTATATTCTTCTTTAAATAATCGGATTTATATTCATTTTCTCTTAAACAATATTTTTTCTAAAAATTTTAATAAATGTCTTCGTGTATTTGCAGGAGTTTCATAAAAATTAAATTATTCATATTTTTATAGGACATGCCATGAGTGTTTGACGAGACGTCAGAGAACAACTGAAAACCCTGATGAAAAATAGAGATCATCTTCTGGCACATAGAGATCATCTTCTGGCGCAGAGAATAGAGATCATCTTCTGGCGTAGAAAAACGTATTAGATTCAACAGTAGCAGTAGACATTTAGGATGCATGTCATTCTTTTTTTCCTGGCGCCAATTCATTAAAAAAATGTACCGCATATCAGTGGCGGATTTGTAGTTTGAGAGGCCCGAGGCGCAATTCAATTTGAGGCCACCCTCCTCTCCAGTCATATTTATAGTATGAACTCTTTAACAATATATTTCACTCTGATAAGCTCTGTATCCTTTTTTTTTGTTGTTAAAAAGGGGAGGGGAGAGAGAGGCCTAGATACATAAAACTGAAAATTAATATCACTTGTTCCAAACTAATTGGCAATATTTAAAAGGATGATGAAGTTCGGATATGTTAAGGTTCTTCTTTAAAAAATATGCGGGTTTTTTTGTACCATAGTTAAGCAATATTTTTCAGAGATACATGCCTGAAACTCCATTATACACTAAATCAATTACTGTAGAATGGAGCTGTTTTTCTCTTGTGCTAATCAAAATTTTGGGTTTGTTTTAAAACGTTATCAATGTTGCGAATTTTAATCATTTTACATTTTTTTTACTATCTGAACAGTCACTTTTTAACTATTTCCAACTAATTAACACGTTCTAATAAACAAACAATGCCTTTTATTTAGAAACTGAGAAAACAAATTGATTAATTTGCATCTAATTAGTAATCCCTGAAAGTTTGGAGCTTTTATGTATATAAATTGTTTCGTAACTATAGTGCAAAGTTTTTTTTTTTATTTTTTTCAACTTTTAAGAACAGAATTAATTATAAAAATTGAAACTTGTGATTATGAAGATTACTAAATCTCAGTAGATTAAATTGTATTAAAAAATAATCTATGAATATAAAAAATGTTTTTTGGGGGATTTTAATGATGGCTTGTACTTTATAAATAGATATAAAATATTAATTTTTGCAAATAGTAATAATGCATAGTAAAATAATATTTGCCCCCATCTGCAAATTTTCAAATTAACTAGGCAGCCGATTTTTTGTCAGTTCAATTTTAATATTTACATATGCAGCTCCCAGCCTTGAGCTTTTCTGTAAATGCTATAATATCACATTTTAAGAAAAATAATTGTTGACTTATTTAATTGACGATCATCAATATAAACTATTTCTGTTCAAAAATAATGCTTAGGAATCGTAAAAGTTGGTAGCAATACGTAAATAACATTTTTTTCGGGGTGGGGGGCTAGGAGAGGACTGGCCACTAGTCTAGAACTGGTACATGGTTTGTTTCAAAATCAGTCTCTTAAAAAAATAAAGTAAATAATAAAGAAAACGGAAGGAAAAAAACACACTTCCTCTATATATGAAACCCTAGAGGACTATCCACTCAACCAATCGAACCAAAATTTCAGACATGGTTGCTTGAAGGTATGTGCAGGAATTTGTGAAGATTCTAAACACGATTACGGTTAAAGGAATAGAATTGAGAAATTTTTGGTGGCAACATCCACATCCAAAATGGCAACATCCACTTTTTTCTTGCGCAATTTGATCAGCGTATTGAAAAACTATGGAAGAACTGGGAGCGGGAATAGTATATTGTAACAATGAAACGTTTTATTAAAAACTATCCTGTTTTTCAAAATTTAATATTATATGCATATATTATTATTATTATTTTAGAGCTAAATTTTGAGGCCCCTTAATTTGAGGTCCGAGGCGCACGCCTCATGCGCCTGTTCGGAAATCCGCCACTGCCGCATATAATTTCGATGAATCTTTCTGTATAATTTTCATGGCATTTAATAAAAACTATCATCAAAACATTACGAATATCAAGAATATATATATTTAAAATTTCAATATAAAAAACATCATTTATGCTTAACAACGAACAAGTTTTTTTAAATATTTCTTACATTAAAACTGATTGCTTTCATCTTTCCAGACAAATGTATAAAATAATTTACATTTGATAATCACACTGTTAAAAATTGGGAATTATACGACACAAAATTTATGAATCCAATTTAAATATAGCTTATAGTTACATGTTCACGTATGTAGCGTCATAAATTACAAATAATTTCAATTATATATCCCATTGTTTTATTAATTTTTATGAAACCAAATGCAAAATTAATCTAGAGAACAACTGCTTAGTCAAAGCGAACAAATATATGATCAAACAACAAAATATTATTTAAGAATTTTAATTCAGTGTTATTAAACTGTTATGTTAAATTGAAAAAATAGAAAAGAAATTTGAAATAGCTAAGAATTTACGAAGAGTGATTCGCCAAAAAAAAAAAAAAAAAAAAAAAAACCTTGAGGATGTTTTTTTTCAACTAAAAAATATATTAAGCAGATAATTAAAATAGATATTTTAGGTAGTAAAAGTACCTAGTATTAAATCAATCATTTATTGAGGAATTTTAATTATGCTCAGTTTATTATTAATGAAAAAGGAAAGCAATGCTCACGTTAGGAATCCAAAAATATTTTATTTGAAATATACAGTCGTGAATTTTTTCCAGATTACAGGAGAAAGTAGTAAAACCATATTCTATACTTTAAGATAAGCAATGAAAGATATATATATATATTTCTCTAAAGTTAAAAAATATATATATTAAATATATTATATAATGGAAGAAAAAAAACATTCAATACAAGTAAAATCAGAATCATTTTTTAAAAATAAAACTAGAAATTAACGAAACAGCGATCAATTACATAGTATTTTGTACGAAGGTTTTTTATATAGTTGTATAATTTTGATAGCTAGAGACATTTTTATTTGACCATTAGATTTATCTGCATACTTTTGAGAAAAAAAAAGATGAAAACCAGCATTATAAATTTAATTTTAAATTTCATACTGAAGATTCATTAAAATTAGAAGTTTGCATATAATTGAGAAAAACCAATGCCCACAAATACGCAATTATTATTATTATTATTTTGAAAATATTAGTTTACAATAGCTCTGAAGGTGAAAAGTATCATATAATAACATGTAGTTAAAAATAAAAATAAGGCAGCACAAATTCAATATCTTACTGCTTTTGAATAAAATGTATTTTAAATGAAAATATTTTTTTTAAAAAAATCTAAATATACACTTATATATAATTACATGTTCAATAGCACATTTTTTAATGAATGCATTTTACATATCTTACTATAACATTTATAAACTATAACATTTTATATGTTATCTTACTATAACATATAATATTTACAAGATATTAAAGTTATAAAGTTTTCTCCATCCATCTTTTAAAAAAATCACATTCCCTTAAATTTTTTAAAAAATTATATGGTTTCTGCGCGTGGCAGTTATTTTAATGCTGATTGTTTGGTTACAATCCTTATTTAAAAACTCTTTTAGACTTTTAGGTTGGTGAGTGTTTGGCCAGATTATCAAATAGGCAGAGTAGGTTCCTGCCTAAGACCCTTTACGGCTTCAACCGTAACCAAGGATTTTGTGTGTGTGCGTGCGTGCGTGCGCGTGTGTATAATGCAGATACATTTTTTATGAGGACATTCTACTTGAACAGATTCTAAATAAAATTAACAATCGTTTAAATTTCATAATTTTTTTTCACTTATTTCAAAATCCCCGATTTAAGTGCTTGCAATTAAGTGAGGTCTTGTTCGTATTTAGTTGGTTGTCAGATTCAACAATTTCCTTCTATCCCCCTTCCTCCTACATAGAACATACCCTGCAATCATAAAAAAGGGGGAGGGGGAATAGCAACGGTAATTCAGAAAATAGTTGTTACACTTGTCTCATTGAAAGGAATATTCGTTTCCGATGCTCCTTTCAAGGATAAAAGAGAGAGACTATATATCCTTGGCCTTATGTAGAGAGAGGAGTTGACAATATTCTGTATAGTTATGTTTATGCCGTTTTCTGCCTGCTCTCGTTTATTAAATCACTAGTTTATACATCCTGCTTTACTCACAGCCAAAATACTTTGTTACTGATAGTTTAATTTTTTTTAAATCCTTCTTTACGAATATTGAAATATACATACGAAATATTAAAATATACATTTTTTATATACTTTTAGAGTCTCGTGTTTTTAATTTAAATCAAAATGTCGACTGAACCAGATTATTTTTAAAAAATGCCGATAAAATTCCTTATTTCACAATCATCCGCATTTACTTAATTGTTTCTTAAATATGGAAAAAAAAATGACGAAAAATCAGAGAAAAATTACATGGAAAGGAAACTATGCATCTTTGAAAAGGAAGAAGTTTGAATTTTAAGATGATATGAAAACGTTTCTTATAAAATAATTTAACCCGAAGTTATTGTAGAAAAACAATAAAATTCCAGTGTATTCTAATGAACTGAATATTTAATTAGCTTCCATACTTTAGAAAGTTAACAGCATTCTCTCTTTTTCAAATAATAAATAAATAAATATTTGATTTATTTCGACCCAGTTTTTAGATCTATGACATATATACACAGCCGCAATGACTGTATTGATATTAAGATTATATCTTTTATTCTCTCACGATATTGGCAATTTTTTTTGTCGAGTTTTTGAAGGTAATTTGATAAGTAGAGAACTAGTTTTAAATTTTCTCTATATATTAAAAAAATTTCTTTTTAAAAAAATACAACGTAATTTCTAACAAAAGAATTAAGAAGTAATTAATAATTGAGAAATGAGTTTAATAGCAAGTACTAATAGGTATAAAAAGAAATTATTGGAGCTTAACACTTGTACATTTTGACCTTTTATTCCGCTTGCTTTTTTAAAAATGAATTAGACTCTTTCATTTTTCCATCTCAATCACGAAACTTCTTTTTCTGTAAAACGTATGTAGCTAAATGAAGCTACTTGCTAAGCAATTAAGTTCAACGAAATATATTTAAACAAAGAAATATTTTAATTCTTACATTCTAATGCGTTAGCTCTTTTAAATATAGGTATGTGTTATGTATCGATACAAGTTATATAAACATTTCAATGATTATATAACTCAGATCATAAGTTCTTTCATGAAATTTAAGGACTGTCATATTTTTTTAATAAAAATAACATAAAGTATTCGTTCCTGGAAAAAAAATGTTGGAATTTCCCTTTTATTCTTTCTTTTGAAAAATATGTAATTTTGATTTTCGTCAGCATCAGACTTTTAAAAAGCATTCGGCATGATTCATAAGAATCGCTAATTTAAAAAAGAAAATATATTTTGAAGAATTACATACTATACTTATAATCCTTCTGTGGCCTTTTTTTGGTATCTTAATGTTAGAAAATTATATATACTTCTGTAATTCAGATATGTCTATATTCTTTAATGTATATATTTAACATTAGAAAAATATAAAAAAAAAGGGATAAATAGCCTGAACCTCATAAATTTATGGCCGAGTGAAAGTCGGTTGTAAAATTTCTCAATCCTCTCAGCTCCGATTGGCTCAATATCTCTTTGTTACCAAGGGTTCAAGATAGCGTTCTAAACAGCTACTTTTGACTGAGCTAAAAATGCTATAACTTATATAGAAGAACTAAACCTGCTTTGTATAAGGTGAATAATACCTTATTTATTATTTTACTTTATATTTGTAGTGATTTATTAAAACGTGATATATTTTAAATATATCTAAAAAAGTTCTGAAAATATAAATCCTATTAAAATAGAAACGAAAATTTGTTGTATTTGCATGTCTTAAAAATAATTGTATTGCATTTATATAATTCCATTAATTGAAAATTAAACTAAATTTTGGTATTTTTCCGCGATGAAATTCGAAAATATTGCAGCAAAACCTTGCTTTTAAAATCATTTTTTCCAATTATATTAATATTTTAATAATGAAATAAATGATTATGTGTTATGTAAATTGTGTCAATAAATGCTGAATAATTGCGAATTTAAAATTTTTACATTTATCCTTTGCCCTGTGAATCATATTTAACAAAATATTCTCGAGAATCTTATATCCTAAATAAAAAAAGATTTACACTTCAATAAAGTACATCAATCTCTAAATATGAAGGATTTATAAAAATTTCAATATCACTATTTTATGTAAATGGAAGATATTACATCAATTTATAGACTGTATCAAAGAAACCAATCACATTCCCGGATTTCTCAAGAGAGATTGGTCTAGATTATGAAAATGTTGATTCTTTTGATATTGTAATATTCAAATCTTAATAAATTGGTCAGATTTGATGGCAAAAGATATAAAAATTTATTTAAAGGTTGGAGTGTCAGGAAAATTCGCAAAATATGATTCCTTAGGAGAAAAGGATTATCTAAAATTTAAACTTCATAATTTTTTGAAATGTTATAAACCAAAAAATAAAATTACTATTATTAACAGAATTTATATCCTTTTAAAAGTATAGCTAAAAACCAGATTTTATTATGAATTCGTGGAAATGTTGCTGCATAATTCTTTGGAATGTTATAAATCATGAAAATTATTCTATAGTGCATATAAGACTTCATTGATGAACGACTCTGCTTTCACTTCTCATACTTTTTATTTAAAGACAAGCCTGGATTCAGCATAAAAATATCTTTATATCAATTGCAGTTTCCTCATTTCCATTTTAATTTAAAATAAAAATTTAGTGGCACGGATAGAAAGAGAGAGATGAGTACTACAATGAAAAGAACATCTTAATGCCTACAAAATGGTATAAGTGAATTATACTTCATTTTTAATCGTTTCTGAATTGATACCTCTAGAGATTTGCATCAAGAAATCAAGATCGTCTGAACTTTCCGGCTGTTATGGGCAGTAAACAACAAATAATTGTAGAAGAAAAATTCAAAAAAAATTGCATCAAAAAATTAAAGGAAGTTACATAAGGAAATTGCATGTAATAAATCATCAGTTTTTATAATTATTATTATAATCAGGTTTTTTATTAAATATGTATTAATCATCAAAGGCGGCGATAGCAGGAGGCAATTGCCCCCGTCGGTAGTCTCCTGCCCCCTGTGGGATTTGTCTTGCCTCCCCGTCGGCAAATTCCTGCCGCCGCTTCTGTTAATCATATAACCTAATTACTTTAAAATGTAAAATTGATTATTACGTGATATCTGGAAGCTAAATCTGAGAAATGTTACTTGCACCCCCTCGTCGGATATGCCTTGCTCCTGTGTCAGAAAGTTGCTGCTGCCGTCGTCTATGACAGCATCAAAATTTGCTAGTAAAGTAACAGACAAGGAGAAAGATGAAAACCAAGCAATCAGGCAACTGATTCTCTTATATCCGCACTGAAACAAATGATTCGTCTTCATTCTTATGATTTCTCATTTGACTTTTTTTTTCTTCTTTTTCATGATGCCTCAAAGGAAATAAATGCATTAGGTTTAATACATGCTATTTGTTTTGTTTTGTTAGAAGTTTCCCATAAAAAAAATATATACGAGTAAATTTCTAAAATAAAATGCAAATTCCGGCAATCACAAATATTAGACTATTTAGAAATAAAGCTGATTAAAAAAAATGCATATATATCTTTTTAGAACAGTTTATTTTTTAGTAGACAAAAAGTCATGAATAGCAAACTATCTGGATATTGTTTTTTATGAGTACAGCTTTATGCAGAATAGAGATAAAATTTAATTTTTTTTTCTTATTACAAAGCAACATGTATAAATATGTTATAGAAAAATTAAACTTCAAAATGCCCTTTTGAATACAAATTTAAATTTACAAATGATTTGCAATCATATTTTTTAATTATATGAATTTTTAATACAAATTTCATAAAATATTAGTTTTATTTTATAGTCTAAAATTTGCAGGATAGTTAAAAACAAATAAAAAGTAGAAAAAATAATTCTTGACAAGTAATTATATTTGAATTCAAAATGGATTTGATTAATTTACCTTAATTAATTCAAGTCTACAAACTCAAAAAATTAAATATGCTTCACATAGTAATTTTTATAAAACAAAATAAATATTGATTGTTATTTTCATAATTTATTAAATGCAAATAAAGTGCACATTGACAAAAAAAATGGTTAAATCTTTTTAAACCTTATCAAACATTTAGATTTATTAAATCCTAATATCAAAATTCTGTTAAATAAGAAAAAGCTTCACATTCCTAAGTTAAACAACTACAATATACAAAAATAATAATACATAAATAAAAAAAATAATAGTTCATATGTAAAAATAATAAACAATTATATCAAATTTTTAAACAATGAAATATTCAAGTATTGGATTTTTTTTACTTTAATTAAGGAGGTCAAGAAATTCTACAATAGATATAGAGCAAATAAATAACAGCCCATAAAAATGAGGTGATAATATTACTGGTAAGAGCTATAAATAAATTATGCAGCAATAAATAACTTATTTATTGCTGTGGAGATGATCATAAGAAATAAAGTACTGTTGAGAGACACACAATCTTACATGAAGTGATCTACACAATCTTGCAAGCAATATACACATATTTATCACAAGATCATCAGATGAATTATCTTGACATAAAAAATTCTATTGAAAAGTAGATACACAGAGGAAAATTCAAATTTCTGTATGAAACTAAACAACATATCAAGTAAAATCTGTACAACACTTACAAATAAAGAAACAATAATAATTAAAGAACAAAATGGGTAAATACAAAAAAAAAACATACACGAATACATTTTTTAGTAAAAAATGCCCTGATTACAAAATGTATAAATTAAACAAAAATGAAACACTCTTGTTTATACATACAGCCAAAATTTGATTTGAATTCAGCCAAAAAATTGAGTATACACTAAAATGTATAAACTAAGTTTTTGCATGACAGGCTAAATGTTCAATAAACTCAAATGTGAAAGAATAAAAATTACTGTGATGTGTCCACTGATTGAAGTTGCTAACCTTGCCAGAGAAATGTATTCTAATCTTTGACACATCTACAGAAGTCTCGTGCTTGTTCATTAGCTGCAATTTGAGAATCTTATTGGAAAAAGAACAACTGTCCCACAAAATTGAAATTGGACTGATCTTTACTGAAAAAAGAGGACTCAAACTAAGATGAACATAATGTAAAATTATATATTATATATGGAGAATCATATTTCCATTATCATTATGAACAAAATGGAGATGTAAATTATTAATAATAATAATATTAAATTATTGACAATATAATTCTCTAATTTCTTAATAATTATTCTATTGTTAAGGTAATTGCAAACCACAACCTCTAAAATCTTCCCATTCAGTAGATATATTTTGTTACTATTTAATTCAAACACAACAGAAATTTATTTCTGTTCAGAACTATGCTAATATGTGAAAAATTTTTTAATTTAATATCCAAAAAATATATGCCTAATAAAGATTTATATACAATATTTTAAAACATGAAGGTACTGAATATCTAATGCCAGCATTAATCTTGAATATTTTACAAAAAAATATAACTTGTTACTTATCACTACTTAACCTTAAAAAAATGTCAGACATTTCTTGAAGAAAATCAAAAGCACAATCTGAAATAGAAACACATCATTTAGTAGCATAAATATTAGATAAAATCATAAAGTAAAATGGCAAGAGTCACCTTAGAAAGTATAACATATATATTTGATAATATAACAATTTTGTGCAAAGTAGAATAAATCTCTAACTTATACTAAAAGAGTACTCAATTGCATATATTTTTAAGATTAAAAAGACTTTCAACAATGCAATCTGAATTCTAATAATAAATAATGTATTAAAAAATGTAGTAAGAAAATAAGTACAATGAAAGCAATCCTAATTCATTCAAAATTTTCTAGAATTTTTAAACTTATTTTCAAATACACTGATGACAAGCACATAATTTTGCTAAATGGTTCATAGAATGTACATACAAATAATGCAAATACATACAGCTTATGCATATACCATACAATGCTATGTAGTGAAAAATTCCTGATGCAGGAGCAGCAAAGTCATGAGTATTCCATCATAATAATTTAATCAGTCTCTCCATCTACCAAATTTCCTGTTAATATGGAATATGTCAGTACTTTCTTAAAAAAAGTTATTTCTTGTATCACCCCCCCCCTTTTTTTTTCTTCTTCCAATGAAGAATGTGCGAAAGAGAAACAATTCTAAAGTTACACAGAAAATAAGACCTAATTTACTGAAAAAGGTGAAAGAGAAGTCTGCTAATATTTATTTACATCTTTATATAAATATTTTAACAAGAAACTTATTTAAATAAAAACAAACTATTAATCTTCATTCCATCTCTCATCATAAAATAAACACTAGAACTGTTTTAACATCATAAGAGAGCACATACAAAGGTGCTATATTTTAATGTGCATCTTATTAAAAATAAATTTAGTTGAAAATAATATTAAAATAACAAAAAAAAGTGTATGCTAAAAGAAAACATTGAACATGTCAAAAGTTTCTCACCTATTTTCATAAAGTAACAATAAAAAGTTTCATTTGAAATGAGACAAAGTGAAAATTTTATGTGTATAATTATGATATTTTATTATATATTATGATATTTTATTATGTATATATGATATTTTATATGTATATATGATATTTTATATGTATATATGATATTTTATGTATAGTATGATATTTTATTATGTATATATGATATTTTATGTATATTATGATA
>JAOUZG010022948.1:74998-117562 GCA_026289955.1 Argiope argentata
TTGAGCGTAAATTTTTAAAACATTTAATTGCCATTTTTTGGCTTGGGTGGGATTAAAATAATAACTAGATACGAGAGAAGAGAAAAAAAAACTTTACAATATCATTTATTTTGAATTAATTAATTGGATGAATTAAAATATATAACTTAAAGCATTCTTTTACTTTATTTTTAGCTTGTCATTTATTTTTGTATACTTTTGTTTCTATTGAGTTCAGTTTTATTTTAAATCACTGAGCATATACTATTTCCTGAGGTTGCATTGGTCAAAGGCAAATTGTCAGACTGGTGAGTTGCGGGGGAGGGTCATCAGTTGTTTAAGAGGATTCTGGGTCTTCTGCGGTTGCGGTTGCTTTTTGTATCATATATGGGGATTTCTCTGATTGCATCATTTCCATTATAGTCTAGTTTTAGGTTGTAGTTCGTTGCTTGGTTTTAGTTCTTCTATTGTGGATAGTCTTAAGTCATTTAATATGTTTTTATTTCCAAAATACCAGGGCATTTTTGCTATTTGACGTGCTGTTACGTTTTGAAGTGATTCTAATTTTTTAATGTCTGTTTTTGCAACTGCTCACCATACTGCGGCGGTGTAACTTATTAGAGGACGCATTAGGGTCTTATAGAGCTTTCCCCAACTAAAATTTAATGATAAATACATCCCGTGGTCTCAGAGCTGCAAATACCTTGGAATAATTCTAGACAGGAAACTAACCTGGAGACCCTATTTTATATACACCAAAAACAAGTTCCGAGATCTAGTAAGAAATTTTTTCCCCTTAATATCGAGGAACTCAAAAATGAATAGGGACAACAAATTACTTATTTACACAGCCTATTTGCGTCCAGTACTTACTTACGCATGCCCCGTTTGGGGATATGCAGCCAAAAGCAACTTTAAATTAATAGATCAACAACAAAATCAAATCATTAAAAACATCTGCAAAACACCAAAATATTTCTCAAACTCAGAAATCTACAAAGCAATAGACTACCCTGCTTTAAAAAATTTTATTGTTAAACTTGTAATTAGCTTCTACCAAAACCTTGAAAATATAGAGAACGAAGCCATTAAAAACATTCCTAAATACCAGCCAAATCCAAAAATTAGAAGACCCAGAAATCTACTGTTATAAAAACAACCCTTTAACTGACCTACATTCAACCCTTTCACTGACCCACTCTCAACCCTTCGGCACAGCTGATTGATCAGCTGACTGTCAAAACCCTCAGTTGACAAGATTTCCTCAAAACGTTTCAAAATGAAAGCATACACCCTCACCCACTCCCAAGCAAAGACCAATAGAAAAGCTCAGAGAGGATTCTCAAGCTGTCTCAGCCAATTGCAGACACCGCTCTAAGAGAAAAATTCGCGTTTAATCCAGCAAACTCAGAACACATCCAGTTCATGTTAAACTACGAAAAGTAATGCTCTTTACAGTCACTTCATTAAGGAGATTGTCCTTTTTGGGGTGCTTCGGACGGGTGCTCCGAGAAATATTCCACTGAAGCTGAAGGTTATGTATTTAATACTTCTCTTAGTCATTAATTGTCATTCCACCATTGGGACGGTCAACTCTACAAATACCTTCCACTCGGACATCTTAAAGGCATCCAACCGGGTGGCTTTGAGGTAGATTCTACTCCAGACCTGCAGAGAGACACTACAGTTCATGCCATCCACCTAAAGCCATGTCAAATCCTCAACCACACCACGACAGGAGTCAACTTCTTAGGAAGCGGGCGCTCTTAAACTGCAAGTAACTAGGTAATTTTCTTCTGCAAACTAATCATCTTCAATTTTATCCAATATAATGGGTGAAAATTCTCCGCTGAGAATGAAAAATAGTTTTATTCACATGTCAAAGGAGCGTTCGGTTGCCTCGAATTTGTTCTGTAGCTTCTCCCAAAATCTTCAGCAAATGATCGTAGTGCCTCTACATTAGGATATTGTATCTATCCTCTCAGAGTGTTCTTTACAACGTATATTCCGTAATGGAGTTGTAGCGCCTAAATTTTATAGTTAAATGAAATGCATTCCAAGTTGCTTTTATTGCAAATAATAAATAGACTTCATAAATATATTTTTCGTTCTACATGTAATTCCAGTTCATTTTAAGATATTTTGATACGGCTGATTCTTAACGAAATGTACCATTGAAAACGAAATATTCATGGAGTTCAAGAGCTCTCAGGTTAATATCCAAAACTGAAATAATTTTTTTAAAAAAACTTCCGAATAAATTATCGTTAGCTTTTTATTTTCCGTATTTTAACGTTTATAAGGCATAGATATGACGATTCTTAACTCGATTTTTAAATTTAAGTCATTAGTGGAATATTTAATTTTATTGCATCATTATATTAAGAAGAAAAATGATAAAATTCTCATAGGGCCGTTTAAAATAACTAAATTAAAAAAAATATATTCTGTAAAATTATATATATATATATATATATATATATATATATATATATATAGTTATTTTGTAAATTTTTGGCAATCCTTTTCATTAAAGGTGTTGCATGTTGCAGTTAGTGTGTTGAGCTTATACATGTTCATTATAACTATAAACTACTATGTATAACTATAAACCAAAGGAACATACTTTTGCTGAACATTGATGATTGAGTATATTTAAAATTGCAAGAACGTTTCTGAAATAAATCTGTGCTTACAAATATTAATATATAAAACAAATAGCAGCGATGAAAATAATAAAATCTGCAAATTGTCTAATGCAGTTATAAAATACCTCACCAGACTGTACAAGACAAAGTACTCGTACTTTGATTTGGCCATAAATTAGAAGAAAAAATATATAATGCCAAGTCTGTGCCTGTATTGAAAATAGAAATAAAATTAGTACCGTTTGATGGCGTTGATATAATATAGTTGAGAAGCTAAAAAACAGAAAATAATAATATATTATTATTTATAATAGATAAATGGACAGTCTAAGAAAAATGATTAAAGGGGACAAAAAAATGTTATTTTAACAAATTTGCTTAGGATTTGGAATGAAAGCAAATGATCGATAGTTTTACATAACATTAAAAATCCTTAATTTCTCTGCAAATTTTTATGCTTCTTATGATACAATGTTCGCCCACCGATCCAGCCAAACAGCGAATTACAGGATTTCATTGCAAGTGCTTCCAAACGCTCGCATATTCAAACAAAATTTCGGAAATGATTTCCTTATTCGCACGTTTATTCTCAGTGCTACAACTTCCTAATACTATCCAAAACATTCATTATTATTATTAATAATAATAAGCAACGATCTGCTTGCACTCAATTGAAAAGCTGGGGAATTAATGTACTCTGTTGAATATTAGATCTCATAGCCAGTCGTTCAAGAAACTCATCATAATCTGGGAGATAGACATAAAATATTGCAAGTTTTCAGTTTTAAATATATGGAAATTTACTTAACATTCTTTTTAGTGTGATTTAATGCGTATGAAAGATTTAAGGAAACATTAATGGAAAATTTTAGAATAATGTAATGGTATTATACAATAAAAAAATAAGGTTATTCATATTATTAACATCCCTAAATAGATTGCAATTTTCCAGTAACTGAAAAAAAATCATAGTATCCATTCAAGTGACTCTGACATTTTTTTACGTTTTATTTCTTTTTATGTATAAAACAGTCTAACTTCCAGTCATCTTGTAGTTTTCACTTTATTTATTTTGCTTTTAGACTTAACTTTGTTAAATTCCATTTTCAGCACATTTTAAATTTCGGTCAACAATAATTTCGTTTAAAATATTGCTTTAAAACATTAGCAACTTAGCACTGCAAAAAGGCATTAGTTAAATTCAGGATTTGGGAATTGAATATAATCGCCAATGGTTTTGTAAAATATTACAGGTTTAAATTTTCTTGAACAGAAAAAAAAAAGTTTTATATATATTTTTAAAATTTAAAATAAAAACGTTAAAATATGTAAGAGGTGAATACAAAATAAAACTTCAAAATCTGGGAAAAAGTATTATAGAAGACATATATTCAGGTCCTTCATATGTGTTTAGAAACTGCCTAATTTAAGTGAAAACGATTGACTCTCCTTTCCATACACATATTCTTCCCAGAAGTCGAATAACAAAAAATGGAAAAGCGATGATTTTACACGGGCGGACTCTCAAGGTACAAGATGTCTTATTTGATGATTCTCCAAATTATATTTTCAGTAATCGATGTGCACAAGCGACGATCTCTATTTTGAGAACGAAGGTTTAGTTTACCTCACAAATTATATTTCTGGTGTGCGTTAATTTAAACCCGTAAGAAATTAGCTTCACTTTAAATCATTACATTATGTGTATTTTTGAGCATTATTTTTATGAAATATAAGTTCAAAATATGCTTCAAAGAATTCTATTGGTGCCAAATAATTTCATTATATATTATGAATCTTGCATAAAAGAATATCAACACTATCTTTCCCCTTTTTTGGATATTTCATTTATCATTTAATAAGATTGATGAAGTCGTATATTTGAGGAAGGGGGGGGGAGACAATCTCTTTCAGCTGGCATTGGTGTTCTACTAATTGTTTTAATTTAATGCATCAATTAATCACCAACAGATCAAATGGATATGCCTTTCTCAAAAATCTCTAAAGGTAAAGGACAATTCAATTCTTTTTTCATGATAACAAAATTATCCTGTGCTCTGAATGAAAGGATAGATTGCAGTTAGGATATATTGAAAGACAGTCAACTTTTGCTTCAAATTTGATAAGAAACTCTACATTTTAAGTAATGAATGTATACATCGAATTTTAAAGAACTAGCTCAAAAGGTGTATTTACCATGCACTCAGACTTCCTGAATACATATTTTTCAAAATTGGTTCAAATCTACAATTTTAGCGTAAAGACCACACACCAAGTTTCATTTGTCCAGCTCTAAGATTTGTGAGTTGTGTTCAAAGATGGACAGATTTAATTTCTAATGTGTTTTTTGGTTTCAGGGAGGTATTCGTGAAAATCAGTTTGTGACTTTATTTTTTGACAACATCAATTTATATTTACATACAGAATATATTTACATACAGAAACTTAAAATGCTTAAATTTTTTAGATGTGTATTAAACAGCGCTCAAATTAAAAAACGTTCCATCTTTCAAAACTGTATGTATCATCTGAACATCGTGTTTGTAGTCAGAAGCTTGTAACAGATGATTTATTGCATTGAGCTGATTTTCAGTCATATCCATATCAATACAAGTGATGAAAGTATGTTTAGTTAATATTACTCTTTTCTTTAAAAGACAAGACTGATAGACCAATTCAAAACCTTGTAAATAAATTGTCTCAATTAAAAATTAAGTTAAACTTTACATCAATTTGTTTTGAAGAAAAACTCCTAATAATTATTATGAAGAACTATAAGTTGATTCATGAAAAATGAAAAAAAAAAAAATGTTTATACTACTTCATGAAAAATTATTTTTACATCCTTCAAATTATTAGAATACAGGAGATAAAACAAAAACAAATAACTTAAAAAAAATAAATATCAAGTGAATGTTGATCTTTTAAAGAACACAAATAAAATTCATACCAATTTAAAAGTTAATCAAGAATCACAGTACAACACTTATTAGGATACTTTATATTCAGAAATGCTAATTATTCAATTATTAGTTACCAAAAATGTTTTAATACATTAAATTTCAATAAAGTACATTTTACAACATTACAAACATCAATTTGCCTCCCATTTGTTACAAAGAAAATTTAATATACAACCATAAATTATGAAATTCTCTTACAAAAAAATTTAAAAAAAGACATGGTTTCCATTGGTATGAAAAAACGATTTTTTCATACCAATGGAAAATAGATGTTAAAACAAATTTGCTAATTTTCAATAAATTATATTTTTTTCTTAATCTGTCTAGGAACAATATAAAAAACATATGATGAATACTTTCTAAGTCAGAAGATAAAATTATGCTTCAATAAAATTTCACATAAAATTCAAAGAACACAAAGGAAAAAAGTAAATAATAAAAAATAAAAATTTAAATGCAAGGATCTCAACATTATACTTCTTTCAATAGAAATTCAGGAAAAACTTTTTTCTTCTTAATAGATATAAATATAGAATTTTCAATTGCTTTCAATAAAAGTAAACAAATTATCAATTTGAAAACAATTAAACAACATTTAATACATAATTAGTTTACATTTAAAGAAAATTATTCTTAAATACAGAGGTAAAGGGAAAAATAATACATATTTAAAAAATGAAGTTTGGATATTAAACAAAACATTAGTATGAATACATCTAGTGGATAATCAAAAAATTAACAAGGCAGCATAATTCATTCATCATTAATTCAAAATATTAAATTGTAAACTATAAAAGCTGAGTAAAGAACCTACTCTTAAAGCAAAATAAATTTTCTTTTTAAAGACATTCATTCATAAAAAGTGCTTTTTTCCTTTTACATTCTACATACTTACAATTAATAGAAATAAAGCAAAAAAAAAAAAAAAACATTTGAAAATCAATTCTGAAACTATATAAGATCCATTCTGGAAAATAATAAAAAAAATAAAATGACAAATGAAAAAGAGATTACATTTCCCCAAACTGCCCTTATTATGAGAATATCACACATTTCCGGGTGTAATATGCATATAAAAAACATCAAATATACAAGTCAGACCCACTAGTTAAAACATCTGACATTCTACTACATGTCTTGTGCCAGATTCAATGATAAATGTAGTCTATTGTTTGACAATGGATTCTGAAACACTTAGTACTTTGTTCATGCATTAGAATGGGTTTAATTAGTCAAAATACGGGTGAGAGGAAAGATGAAAGGATGAGATATTTACAAGCAATAATAAAATGAAACTAGATTATTCACATAATGAATTAAAATATTACAATTAATGACATGATACTCATATACATGAGAAAAAAAATGTAATAAAGTAAATTTTGCAGTATTTTTCTAATATTAATAAAATTATAAAACTAGATAATGTCAAACATCAATTTGTCTCCCATTTGTTACAATAAAACTTTAATATATCCATTTAAATTATAAAAATTCTCTTACAAATTAAAAAAAAAAAGATTACGATTTTTTCATACCAATGGGAAATAGATGTTAAAACAAATTTGCTAATTTTCAATAAATTGCATTATTTTTTTCTTCTTAATCTGTCTGGGAACAATCTAAAAACATATGATGAATACTTTCTAAATCAGAGGATAAATTTATGCTTCAATAAAATTTCATATAAAATTCAAAGAACACAAAGGAAAATAAATAAACATTTAAATGCAAGGATCTAAACATCATACTTCTTTCAATACAAATTGAGAAAAAAACTTTTTTCTTCTTAATGCATGTAAACATAGAATTTTCAATTGATTTAAATAAAAGTATACAAATGAATGATTTGAGAACAATTAAACAAAATTTAATGCATAAGTTTATATTTAAAGAAAACTATTTTTAGATATAGGAACAGGGGAAAATAATACATATTTGAAGAAAAAAAAATACAAAACAAAATACTTGTATGAATATATCTAGTGATTAATTAAAATAAATTAATAAGGCAGTAAAATTTATTTACTGTTAATTCAAAATATTAAACTGTAAACAAAAAGAGCTGAGCAAAGAATCTCTTTTAAAAGAAAAAGAAATTTTCTCTTCAAAGCCATTCATTAATAAATATGATTTCTTTTATATTCTACATATTTACAATTAATAGGAAAGAAGCAAAGAAAAAGTGATTTGAAAATGAATTCTGAAATCATAAAAATTGCATTTAGAGCTGACTTTAAACTTAAAAAGAGTTTAAATGGAAGAGAGACTACATTTTCCAAACTTATACTTCATATCAATATCAGAAATATTAAACCCTTTGCGTATCTAATATTCAGATAAAAACATGAATATAATCAAACATGTAAGTTCCACTCTACTAATCTAAGCAACTGCTGATATTCTACGTCATAAATTGTGCATGATTCAATAATGATATGTGGACCACAATGTATTCAATTCAGAAATTCCAGAATTTGAAATAAAAAAAAATGCTTCAATAAAACAGTAAAAAAAAATGCGATTTGACATATTTTTTTTTCTTTAGGAAAAATCTTGAGAAAACTAATAGGAGACAAAAAAAAAAAAAAAAGATGCTCTGCTTTTTTTTTAATTTTAAAGACATTGATATTCTAAACTAGCCATTTTTAAATCATCATTTTCATCATTAAATGCAGGAGAATCGCTTTCAAAAAGTTATTTAGTTCCATTAGTAGAAATATTTGCAATACCAGATATCTTTGATTCAGCAGGAGCTCTTCCGTACAATTTCATCACATTTTTCATACCCGTTGGGAAAATACGATAAGTTTTAGGATGAAATGAAATACTTTTTTTTAAGGATGGCAATTGATTGGCCTCCAAAATATTTATTTCCTTATTTTTGGTTAAACTTTTGATCACGGTCTCGGGGCCAGACTCCTGTATGAAAGATAGAAGTGAAGGTATTTCTTCCATCTCTTTAGAATCATCAGATCTCTGTTTTGAGCTATCTTCTTTGCCAGATGTAGAGGAGTTGAAACATTCAACTGCTTTTGTTATTTTACCAATATGAAGGTGATCCTTATCTTTTTCATCCAAAGAAGCAGATGATGGAGAGTTAATAGTACATTTTTTTTCTTTTATACCATTTGTGGTACTCATTGATGCACATGTGACAGATTCTTCTGTAGTGTCCAGTTTCTGACATTGGGCTTCTGATGTTGAATTCGAATTGAACCATGTATTATTGAATTGATCCTCAAATATATTCAATTCTGAGCAGTCTTCACTGTACAGTTCATCAATATTTATAAATTCATCACTATCAAAGGTTTCATGTGTGACCAGGCTTTCAGTTTGGTTGGTCTGAAAATAAATGAAATGCAAATAATTAAAAAAAAAGGTACAACACTACTAATCAAGAAAAATTTATGCAAGGACTCTTAAATTTGCGGATGAAAATTACAAATAAAGTAATGCAGACAACTTACAGGAGATTTTAAATAATTCATGATTATTTTTTAAATTAACTATTTTTACTGACAAATAAAAGATTTCAGATACTTATGAACAAATGAAATAATTAGAAGAAAAAAATTATCAACATATAAAAAATTTCATAAATTGTATGTGGAAAATATTATCAAATGTATAAAATGCAAATGTAAAATATTATCGAATGGATATATCTAAAAAATTAGGTTTCACATACCCTCATAAAAAATTGATTAAAAAACCAGACTTTAAATGCGATTATAGGGAAAAGATAAACCTTCATCCTAAAAATATTTTTCTCAGATGTCTAATAAATTAAGCTTATAATTCAAATTTATACATTACTATGGTTTAACCTATAAATTTAAGTTAGAAATATTGAAATAACTATTAACACACCCTATAATTTAAGAGGTTATACTTTTGGGGAGAAATATGAAAAAAAAAATCATCTTAATTCAAAACATCTTATCACAATAAGTTAGATAACTGTGCTAAATTTTTTCCATATAATATTGATAGTTTCCAAGAATATTGACTGAATTTATACAAAAATATATTTCGGATCATAATAAAAGGTTTTTCCTATCATGACTTTATCCTTCCTTAACTTAAAATCTCAGAAAAAGGTTAATTGTAGACAAGTTTAAGAAGGTAGTTTTGCAGGCAATTACAGTCACAATCCCAGTTCTTTCTTATCCCCATCTATTTTTCAGACATGACGAAGACTTTGTCGAAAAGAAACTTAATTTCATTAAAAAATTGAGCTGTGTCAAATATAAACACTGAGGAGTAAAATATATTTAATAATTAGGAAAATAAAACGAATAAATTTACACCTAAAATGCTCGAGATACTAAAATTACTTTAGCATTATTATGCAAAAGAAAATCCATAGATTTCAAGTACAAAAGTGCTAAAATACACGTTTTCGAGGAAATGTGTACTGTCTAATTCTAAATAAATTTCAGATGAGATTGTGATACAAGTATAATTAGAAATCTAGGTATATAAATTATAAATTTCTTGATTTCTGAATTACAGATTTATTATTACTATTATTTTAGAATAAATATTTTCCCCCGAGGGGCACATCGAAAAGAGGATGATATGTTTCTGGAATAACTGTTGGATCTCTCCACCTTGGAAGGTAAACAAACAGGTGGGGGTCTCACTTCTCCCATCAATGATGGCACATACTTTATTTGGGATGTGTTGTAAGCACCGGTAATGACCCTTAAGACTTAACCAAAGTTCCCGGCAATATTCCTGATTCAGCAGTTTGGTAATTAAGTTTTATGGTTTATCCATGAGTTTTCAGACAGTTCGGAGAGTCAGTGGTATGATTTAGAATAAATATTCAGCTCTATGATTACATAAAGTTAAAACTTGTTCAATTTATTAACTGCAAGCAGGAAGTCAGAAATAAAATATTTTACATTCTTATAAACGTGATAATTTATACATACTTAACAAAAATGCACACAAATTTTTTTTTAAAAAATAATTGCTCTCAATTTTCAGGAAATTTTTTTGTAGATTTGAGCCAAGTTCTTCCAATTTCATGAACCCTTTTTGTCTCATCAGAAATTCAAATCCACTATTACAAGAAAAAAGAAGGGTGCAAACCTTTCCCACATAAAAATACTTTACCAGTCAAATTCAACCTTCCCTAGGTAATAAGGTAAAAATTTTTAAAATTCAATACCATCACTTCCCTTTAAAAGAAATGAAACTAAAATATATATAAGACCATCTTAAACAAATTTCAGCAATCCGGATTAGTGCCATCTAATGCTATATCAGAAATGAAGTTGTGAATTAGAACATCCTTGGTTGAATGCAAATACTAACCCAACAAAACAAATGAGTAGGAAAAAAAAAAAAAAGGAACAACCATATATCAGGTAAAGCCTCAAGATTTTTCAAACCAGATTTTTTGGAAAACAGGATTTTATAAGCCAGCTTCAACAACCCTTCATTGTATGTTATACAATTAATTTCACAATCAAAGCTATAAGTATAAACAAGGATTTTAAACTATTTTTTAAAATCAATTCCTACTTAGGTAATTAGGAAAAAATTTATTTTGGCTGCTTTTTTATTAAATAATTACAACTGTTGTTACTCTCATATTCCTCTTTACAACAGAAGGTGGGGTGCAGTAGTTTCTGAGGATGTAACCCCTGAGCACCCAAGGGCAGAAGTCTGACTTCTAGCTCACTTACGTCACAAACCCTTTTAACTAGGAAGACTTCATTCATGCATTTCACTCATTCATCCACAGATCGTAACTTAGATCTGAAACAGAGAATGATCACTTCTGACCCAGTACCCCAGAGATATTACTCTCCACATAGAGAACTTTATGCCATTTAACATCCACCACACACCTAGAATCCTTGCCTTGACAGGTACAAACTCACAGTCAAAGTGATGCAAAACCAGCACATTATCAACCAGGCTATCCTGTCCTAACAATTACAGTTACTATAAATAATTGATCAAAATACTAGCATACTGGCATTTCAGCACCAATTGAGGATTCAGAGCCAATTGTTTCAATACAAAATGTGTGAATTTTTTTACACGAGTTGGGGTAACACAATACAGATTATAAATTTCTCATTTTCTTTATTATATATTATTTTAATTTGAAAGTACTTCAAAATGAATCGGAAAAATCGATTAATAAACAATGTTTAATTTTAAATGCATCCAACATTATGAAAATAAACAAAATTGTTTAAAATATTGGCCGAAAACATGTTAAGCCTAGCCTTATTGGCATAGGGGATAAAACTGAATTTGTTACTTATTTGAAGGTGGGGAAATGAAGATTTTTGGTAAGAAAGTTTTAAATTAATTAATAAAAATTAGTTAATTAATACATGAAAAAACTGCCTTAACATCAAATGTCATCCATTACAAGTTTTAAAAAATTAACTTGAACTTGATAAGATAAATAAAAAGTATTTTATTGATGATGATATCATGATATATATATATATATATATATAAATATATATATATATATATATATATATATATATATATATATATATATATGGAAAGTGAGATCTAATAATAAGAATTCAAAAAAGACAAACATTACTCTTTATAAAAGCTTTTAACTTGATATACATAATTATGTAACATTACAAAATCATAACTGGTTTTTTAATCCCAACTTTTTCTTGATTTTAATTTTTAACATATTTCAAATTATAGCTACATAAACTCCTATTTTAAAGCAAACACAGTATAGAAAATTTTTAAGTGTTGTTACATTAACAGCACCCTGAGCAAAGGCATAATATAACATATTTTTTATGTAATAAAATCAAACAGTATAAATTATGCAGTAAAATATTTGTTATTATTAAAACATGCATAATTTTTACTACATCAATAAGCATGAAAATGCATGTGCATGCATATATAGATATTAAAACTATAGTCTAAATTACAATAGTCTCTCTTCAATGCATTTCCTTCTGATATTTTTCGATTCACCAAAATTTTGCTGAAGATCTTGAATTCGAACCACATAGCTATCACACACACAGGCTATGTACTTTCTTTATAAGATATATATTTTTTATTTAATACATTTACCTGACTTTTTTCAAATATAATTTTTTATTCGTTTTTTCTGCAGGAAATTTTTTTAAATGAATGTTGTCTGAAGATTCCGTAATTGTGAAACAACTTACTAGCATGACCCAATATGAAGTGTCACAAAATGACAGGAAACCATTGCAAAGAATGCAGAAGATAATGAAGAAATTCAGAAAATAAGTCTTCAAAAAATAATAATAATAATATATGATTGAATATAAAGAGGATTTTAATTTTTAAAAAATCTCTTTTAATCTTTAAAAATATATGAAAAGTTTTAAGAAAAAAAATGTACTCTTTATAACTAATTTGTACATAAAAAGAATACAGACTTTTTTAAAGTTTAGGATATGTAGCAAGACAAATAAATCAGACTGGTAAATTACAGATTATGGTGGGCTCCCTATTTGTAATTTATCATTCAAATTTCTACTTGATGAATAACATTTATAATGAAACTCTTGACTGAAACAGTAAGACTATGGTAAAGAGAGACTCAACTATATGAATTTTTACGCTACAACTGATATACTGGCATCTGAAACAGAGTGGAAATTTAGTTTCCTGTTAAGAACAATATATTTTTTAAAAAAATACAAAGTTATAATCGAAAATATGTACATAACTGAAATGAAGAGAAAGATTCAAAATAATACCACAAAAGAAAATAAGCTTAATTAACAACAAATGGATTTTATTGTTATTTTTTAATTATACTCTAACCATAATAAAACTAAAGTTTAATTACTGAATACAAATTTATATAATTTATAAATGATTTTAATATAAACTAATCAGAAACTAAATTACCAATTTAGGCAGCTAACATTATATATATAATAATGAATTCTATTGATTTATAATGCTAAACGATATCAATTTTCTTAAATCGCAATTTTTCTTTAATATGAATCACTACAAGATAAAATGTCAACTTGAAATGCCATTTAACATGCACTTTCATAAATTAGAAGATGCAAACAGACAGAAATAAAGATCTTCAATACAGGAGAAGTTACATAATTAAAAATTAATAAAATAAAATAAAAACTCAAAAATATTATTAAAAAATGTTTTTCATAATAATACATAAAATATAACAACAATAACTTTCAAAAGAGAAATATATACTCACAGAATTCTTCAGTTTGTTCTTAAAAACTAAAAAAAAAAGAAAGAAAATTGATGTCATTTTTTTTCCTTAACAAAATAGCATATTAATACATAACATATAAATATATAAATATTGCAAAGTAATTTTCAAGCAGGCAAATCTAGTTTTTCACATCCTACCTGGTACCTATTCATAGTTCTCAACCAAGCAAATGAAATAACTAACTCACTTTCAATTTCTAATCACCCCCCTAACCCCTGTGATCACAGTATACAGGCTACAATGTATATGGGCTTACTAAAAATGGCAGAAATACTACCTTACTTTTCAGATTTCTAATACTTTCATATGTCTGTTATGATTCCATATCTGTTATGATTTGGGACTAATACATATTTTGTTAGAATCAATAGAACCCAAAATTTAGATAATACAAATAAAACATAACAGTAGTATCTGGAAGTAACATTTCAACAATGACAGGCAGAAATGTTATTTTTAGTTTTGATGCCTTATGATAATTTTGAAAACTTCCTTCAACAGACTGGCTATATAAGATATTTTAAAATTCCAATTTCATCTTTTCAAATAAGCAATTTTGTTCAGCTCAGTCCTATCACATCCAAGATATTTTTAATTGCATTTATTTTTTATAAAGATGGTAATCTTTTGTTTATCATACCTCATTAATACACAGAAATTTGAATTTTATTTCCCCCCAGCTGGTGTATTCTGTTTAAAATTCTTACAAATTCCACAATAATGGTGTAAAGACTACTTGGCTAATTTCAGTCATCTAACATAAGGCACCTTTCAAATAATGCTTTTACCTACAACGAAATTATAAATACGGAATCAAAGACTTTTTTTTAACAATCATAAGATTTTCACTATAGTTTTTCCATGTGTGTGAAAAAAATTATAGACAGCTCTCATTAAAAATTTTCATTTAAACCATAACAAATAAATTTTTTTACCTTTTAAAAGCTAATCGTAATGTAATAAAAATGCCATGCCTTACACAGATATGTAGAAAGGTATGATTAAAATTTAATTTTTTATTGTATATACACTTGTTATTTTTCAAATTTCATTTAGTCCATATATCTATATACAACTCATATAAAGAGAGTGTTCTTTTTTATCCAACTCAACCATCATTTTCTAGAGTATTTTTTAAAGATAATTGAAGTTTTCCCCTCTTAATTTAAATCTACCTATCTTTCGAATTTATTGCATTAAAATTTTATCTAATTAAAAAGATAAACCAGAAGAAATATCACATGGGTTGGTTGGTTGGTTTTACTGGTGCAAGAGCCATATTTGGCCAAACATGATAAATAAACAGGATCATGGCATCATAAAAAAGCATTCAAAATGCTAAAATATTAAAATAAATGTCCCTTACATACAGGAATAAAACTTTCTTTTAAATTCATTGAAAATAAGCACTATAAATGTAAAATACTTTAATCTTTATTAATTCTTAGTCTTTCTTGAGCTTTTTCCTGTTATTAACTGTTTTAGAGCAATCAGGTGAACTTGTATTAGATTCTGGGACAATGGATTCATGGATTTTTTCACCAGATGTACTGGGATTCAGTGCTGCTATAAAAGAATTTTTTATATCGAGGGCAGGTCTCCAAAAGTATGTATGATGTTTAAAATCAAGCAGATTCAAATGGTACGGCTCCAGTTGAAATATCACACAATTTCCTAAATAATAGCTGATTAAATAAATCATATATATTATTAAAGGAATGTATATATGAATGAATAAATTTTAGAGGAAAAATAAAAAATCAGATTTTAAACCGAACAAATTATACGAAGTTAGATTTTAAAATCTGAAATACTGTTAGCCAAAAAAATTAAGACAATATATACAGAAGTACAAATGATTGGTTCCAAAAGAATGAACAAATTATCTATACCTAGATTTTTGTTTAATCATATTAAGATGTAGTTTTGAAGTAATGCTTGAGATATTTTGAGACCGACATTCTAAATAATAATCAGATGTCAATACTTAAGCCAATATCTACAGCACACAATCTATGGAAAGATACCAGAGTTACAAGGGTACATGTACCAAACTTATTCCCACATACAAAATTCATGTTTGATCACCTCAAATTTCAAGCTTATCACCCTGTAAAAAAATTGTATTTGCTTGACAAAAATTGTATACTCATAAAAAAATATTTCAATTCATTCATTATAAAGGTTAAAGAAGTTTAATGAAATACTTTCTTCATACAACTATTTTAAAAATACAGAAATGAAGAAACGAAGAACTGATTTTGCTCAAAACAAATAAACAGATATAAAAATAATTTTTAAGAAAAATTTCAACGAACCATTTTTTAAACCTTCGAAAAGCAGCTTATCTTCCAAGTCCAAATCAGAATGAAGGCTTGTAGAAAACATTCTTTCTTCAAATGAAAATCCTCCAGGTTCATCATCTTCATCGAGACCAAACTGCATATGACAAGCATCATCAGGATTAGAGCAGCTGTTTTCTTTAAAATTTTCATCTGAATTTTCTACTAAACAGAGCTGACCTTTCTTTTCAACAGACTTGATCCGACTGACTTTTAAGTTTTCGGATTTCTCTAAAAATGTGGATTCTGTATTTGAAATCAATTCTTGATCAACAGTACAGCTTCCATCCTCCTGTGCCATCTTTGTGGTTTCAAATTCACACAGTTTAAGCTTTTTCATAGAAAGACACAGAAAATCAGGATCTAGTTCACGTTTCTCACTTCGTCTTGAAAAATATTGAAAGGTAGTACGAGCAATATCAGATGCAGAAGAGAGAGGATTTGGAAAGTTTTCCATACTTTCAACAGGTAAAATTGGTGAATTATTATCAGGGCTCTCCAATGAATGCTGAGGTTGTTTATCATCAGTCAAATCCTGAGAAAGTTCTTCATCTATTATCTTCCCTGGTCTTGTTTTCTTTGCAGCAATTTCTCCATTCCAGCTACCCAACCTTTTGTAAGGTTTTCTACTGCCATCTTCAGTTACTCTTGCCAATAAAGTAAAATAATTCTCTGAAGATTCCTATAAATAAATTCAAACTATTAGAAATTGTGTAATATATAAATATTACAGAGTAGTATTAGATAACCAGCTCCTCACAAATTAAGACAACGGTTTCAAAAGTAAAGTAAGAGTTGTTTGTAAATGATTGAGAGAAGATCTGATAAACAAGACAATTGAAAAGTAACAAAAACTCAAATTTCAAAAAGTAGGCAAGAATTTCTTTCCAGATAAAAGGTTGTTTAAAGTTTAGAGAGCAATCTAATTGTTTAAAAAACAGATTTGAATTAAATAAAACCATTTTCGGATTTTCTTTAATCTTTTTACAAAATTTCACATTATTTGCTGGGAAAAAGTAGATTCCTATTGAAAGATTGATTCAAGACAAAACATTTGGTTTTAAATTTTAACATATACATTGAAGAAGTCCTAGTCATTTTCATGGAAAACTATAATCTTGTTAAAATAGTAGACTTTAATAAAATCAAAAATGCTATTTCAATATAATTTTCAGAAACTGGTAATTAAAAAGGTTGAATACAGTTTTACATATGTCATTAGCACCTGTTAACCCTCAAAGTTAATTTAACATTTTTTCTTCTTCAAAAAACTGGAAATTGCCCATTTACATTTCTTTTTATAGCATCACATTTATCTATTATCACTGAAAAAGTTTTCTTTTTTCATTGTATGAAATACACCATTTAAAACTTGTAAATGAAAACTGCAATATCAATTTTTAATTTTATTATTTATGTTTAAATATATCACATATAATATAATATTCTTACAAATAAAATAGATGAACTATATGCATTAAGAAAAAAAAAGAAAAAGAAAATTGTAAATGTAGTCTAGAAAGTTACTGATATATACAAGCAACACATTCATTGCCATAGGATAATTATAAATTTTATAACTTTAACATAAGATTTTATTTCCGTGTTTTTTTTACCAGATTTAAATTGAAAGTAATTCCAATTAAGGAAACAAAATAATGGGATTTCAGACTCATTATTTCAGTTGTGGGAAAAACTATTTCAACAGAAATGAATACAACTAGAATATGTTGAATATAATAAATCCATGGAGATTGTGATAATATTTTTATATTGTATTCTTGCAACAAGCTACCAAATACAAGATATATAAATACATGGTAATAATTTCACATGGTCATGGTTACAGCTAATACATAATAGGTCTGTCCCCCTTTCACATTTGGTAGACAATGATACCTGGCCAGACAAAAACTAACGCCACAAATGTTGTTTAAAAAAACTAAACAATATTTCAAAAATCTTTTGTCCTGAAGAAATGGCTCATTCTAAAAATTAAATGAAGTAATATTCATGTACATATCATATTTTCAGGTTTCCCACAATTAAAATCTTTTTCTGGGTGCATACAAAAATAGAAAAACAAATCGAAAAGTGGGAAAGGAAAAAATTTAAGTGATCAGTTCAATTATAAATAATTTAGTTTAATTCTGTATGAGATACACTCATATACAATCATGTACATACAAAAAATTATGCAGTGTTAAAATGAAGAAGGTTCTAAGTTAAAATAAAAAATAAACATGATCTATCACAAAAATGTCTTGGCTTGGTACAAAGACACATTAGATATGTACCTAATATTTTGATAGGTATATTAAAGACAACTTTCCAAAATTAGAAAAAGTAAATTATGAAAATTTCAAACTTAATTCTGATGTCACATGAGAAATAGTTAAGACAAAACAAAATTGTGTTTTTCATTATTTCAAAATTTTTAATTTTATCCGAAAACTTGGCTAAAATATAAGTTAATAAATAGAATGAGAAATATAATAGTGAGCTATCTGTTTAGAAAAGATATCAATGCTACAAATTCCAGAATAAAGGTTAGCATAAGTTAAAATTTTCACCTCAAATTCCTAAGAAATCGATAAAAAAACAGAACAGTTTTTGTACAAGAAATTTCATTTCTTGAAGAGTCAAAATCATTTCATTCTGAAACAATTGTTTGAGAAACTATATATATTAAAAAGAAATTAAATAATAACAATTACCACAATACAGCTACAGAGGGGAGGAATCCACTTAGGTGTATAGTATATGAATACTTGAGCCGAAATGAATGGAAGTCAAAGTAAAATTTAGGAAAATTATTTATTGTGTGTAACAAATAATCTCTCAAAATAGTAATTAATATACAAACCACAATGAGATGGAATCAGCTGCTTATATGCTGTAGAAAACAATACTGATTCTAGTTTAATGCTGATTGAGAGCAGGTCTAATGATATGTAAAAAACAAAAACTCAAATTTCAAAAAGTAGGCAAGAATTTTTCATAACTAGAATGCTTTTTAAAGTGAAGAGAAAGCAACCTAATCACATAAAACAACAGATTTGAATTAAATAAAACCATTTTTGGATTTACTTTATACTTTTTACTAAATTTCACATTCATTGTTTGCTGGGGAAAAGCAGATTCCTATTGCAAGACTGATTTGGGACCAAACATTTTGTTTTAAATTTTAACATACACATTGAAGAAGTCTTAATCATTTTCATGGAAAACTATAATTTTCTCAGAATAGAAGACTGCAATAAAATTCAAAGTGCTATTTCCTTAAAATTTTCAGAAACTGGGAGTTATAATATAAAGATTGAATATAGTTGTAAAAATATCATTAGCACTCGTTAACCCTCAAAGTTAATTTAACATATTTTTATCAAAAAAATGGAAGTTGTTCATTTACATAGTATGAAATACAACATTTAAAACTTAAAAGTGAAAAAAAAAAATGGCAATATCAATTTTTAACTGTATTATTCGTGCTTAAATATATTATATTCTAATATACAAAATATATGAACTATATGCATTAAGGAAAAAAGAAAAGAAAATTGCAAATGTAGTCTACAAAGTTACTGAGATATACCAGCAACACATTCATCGCCATAGGATAATTATAAAATTTATAACTTTACCGCAAGATTTTATTTCCATGTTTTGTTAAACCAGATTTAAATTGAAAGTAATTCCAATTAAGGAAAAAGAATTGTGAGATTTACAACTCATTATTTCAGCACTGGGAAAAATTATTTCATCAGAAATCAACACAAAAAGAATACCTTGAATAGAAAAGAAATTTACTAGAGATTTTGATATTACCTTCTTACAATAGGCTAGTGAATAAAAGGTATATAAATATGCGATAATAATTTCAGATGGTCATGGTTACAATTTTAATACATAGCAGGTCTGCCTCTCCCCCCCCCATCTTCACATTTGCAAGACTATGATCCCCCGTAAGACAAATATTAATGCCTCACCTGTTATTAAAAAAATCTAAACAATATTGCAAGAATCTTTTGTCCAGGAGAAATAGAATTATATGGTTCATTATATAAATTAAATGAAGTAATATTCATGTACATATCAAAATTTCAGGTTTCCTACAAATAAAACCTTTTTGTGGACACATACAAAAACAGAAAAATATATTTTAAAGATAGGAAGGAAAAAAATATTAGTGTAAATTCCAATTATTAATAATTCAGCTTAATTCTTTATGAGCTACACACAGAAATAAAATTATGTAGCGTTAAAATGAAGAAGGATCTAAGTTATATATACAATCTGTCACAAAATACACAAACTATTTTGGCTTGATACAGAAACGCATTAGATATGAAATAAAATTAAAGCGTTATTTGTACCAAATTTTTTATGGGTTCATGAAAGCCAAATTTCAAAAATTAGGAAAGTTAAATAATGAAAATTTCAAACAAATTTAATTTTGATATCAAGTGAGAAATAATTAAGACGTAACAAAACTGTTTTGCTTTATTACAAAACTTTCAATTTTATCGGAATACTTGGCTAAAAAATATTTAAAAACAAATAGAACAGGAAAAATAATAGTGAGCAATCTGTTTAGAAAAGATATCAATACCGTAAATTCCAGAAATAAAGGTTAGCATATGTTAAAATTTCTACCCAAATTCTTAAGATATCATTAAAATAACAGAACTGTTTTTGCGCAAGATCCTTCAGTTGTCGAAGAGTCAAAATCTTTTTATTTTGAAATATCTCTTAGAGAAACTATATATATTCAAAGGAAATTAAATAAATATTATCACAATACAGCTACAGCGAGGGGGGGAGCACTTTGGTGTTTAGGATATGAATTGAGCCGAAATGAAAGGAAGTCATAGTGAAATTTATTATAATTAATTATCGTATGTAACAAATAATCTCCCAAAATAGTAAGGTAAACAAAAATATACAAACCATAACGAAATGGAATCAACAACTTATACCCAGTAGAAAACAATACTGCTTCCAATTTCAATAACAGAAACTCCGCTGCCAGGTACATAATCCGATGTATAAACGTAAGATACTTGTGTTTATCGTAGAGTTGAAAATTTCGATCGATTTTTTGAATAATAAATATAGATAAATATAGATGCTATTGTTATTTTAAATATTTTTTAAAAATAACTATTAATATAATCACTTTTTTAAAATTTATATTTTTAATAATAATTTTTATAAATTGTAATTAGTACATAATATATTTATTTCATCAAAAGGTGATCGACTTGTTTTTTTTATTTAAACAGAATATTTAATTCATCTAATTTATCTATTTAAATAAAAGTAGTTTCTTTAAAATAAAAGAAAAAAATGAAATTTAAGTTTCGCTCTAGTTTTATATTCTGTCGATAGATGGCACCTGCAGAATAAATAACAATAGAAGGTCTTTCGATGCGTAACAAGAAAAGATGTTACTGTTGGTTGAATATCTCGTTTCAGGAAATCATTATTATTTCGATCCCAGAATCTTCACTTTTGCAAACACTTTCTTCTCAATAACCCCAGTTGATATTTATTTGGTTGCGAATGATTGCACAGATACTGTAATTCGAAGAATAACTCTTGCATTCACTTTTTAACCCTGTTCCTTAAAGTGTTGATTAAGGGAATGGGGGATGTTAGACCTTGTGGATAAAAGTATGTTTTGGTGTTTCCTCTAATTCTGCGGTGTTCAATCCGTTTAAATTTCAGCTAAGTAATGTCGACATAAGAAGTTGATTCTTTGTAGTTTGTTATTGTCAGTAATCCATAGCGTTAATGAGATATCTCTAATTATAGTTCCCTTTTAGTTTGCTTTTCAATGGTTTCGTCCTTGTTTGAACTCCTGCAGTGGTTTTGTATCACAATTTTAGATAATTTTTTCACTCTAAAATTGCAAGTAATTGCTTGTGTTGTTGTGTTGTGACTAATGGCACTTGCTGTGGGCAAGCTTCCGCTAATACATCAGCTGATTTTAAGCCGGAGATATACGTCTCTTGTTTTACAAGTAGCGCCAGCAAGGGCAAGAGAACGACTTAGCTACACACACTTCACAACCCTTTTTAGGGGGTGGACTACATTCATGCAAAGTCATTCAAACATCTCAGATTGTAATTCAGACCTGGAACAGATAACGATCACCTCTGACCCAGTACCCCCAGTGATATTACTCTTGATTTGGAGGACTTTGCGACCACGAACAGATTTAACGAGCGCCACCTCACATTCTGGAATTCTTTTGACCGGTGAGCTCCGAACCCGCAACCTAAGGAGCTTCCAACCAGGCCATCCCGGTCCATAATTACTTTTGGTAAAGACAGTATTAAATTAAAGTTATTGAATACATTATATGAAACATCTTCCTTTATAGTAATTTGGACTATTAAATTAAAGTTTACCAATTTCATAATAGTTTGCATAGATAATATAAATGTATCCCTTAACTGTAATCATAATAGAATGTGAAAATTAACTGAAAGTTAGTAATTCTAAAGTATTGCTGAAATTATAAATTTTGTTTTTTTTTAATCTAAGCAAGGCAGTGATTAATTATAATATCTTCAGCTTAATTTAAAAGCTAGTTTGTCCCTTGATTTAATAATCGATGTAAATGCAGGCACAGAATTTTTAATATAAAATGCTATTACAACGGAATTTTACAATTAAGAATTCAAATAATGTAAAATTCACAGAGTAGGAGTTTTAACTGTTTAAAATGCATAATGCTAATTGAATGATTCCGACTGGAAAATATATTAAATATATGTTTACGAATTTTCACACACACACACACACGATATGGCCGATGTAAATAATCGTTCATTATTAATACTAAACGGTTAATAATAATAACCAAACCAGTTAATATTTCTTCCCAGAACGGTTAAATGAATGATTGTAAAAATCGTTGTACGAGGAGCTCTGTGAGTGCGATCGGGTTCCTCGTCTGTGATCTGAAAACTTGGCGACTATTTGGTGAACAATTTGTAGACAAAATAGATACTGCTGGAAGCTTTGAGAAATTCAACGATTCAACTAATAGGAACTGAATAATATACCTGATTTGTCTCTAACCTTCTAGATCCCCTCCCGGGAAGTATAAAAAGCCGGCACTTTCGACATGCAATGAATCGTTAGAGTTGGAGTCGTGAAACGAGTCGTCGAGAGGATAACGAAGCAACGGTGGGGGAGTCCAAAGTTGTGTGGAGCTCAAGCGAGTGCTGAATCGAGCTGTGTGTACTGAGTCATGTTGTCTACTGTAGAAGTAGCATCAAGTTATGTGTGGAGTAACCAGTCATGTGGTTGTGATACGACAGTTGATATAGTTGAAGCGAGAAAACGATAGAGAATTTCAGCCATTTGGGAAGACCAAAGAGCGAAATTTTGACGATCCCCTTTCCTGCTGAATTCTGTTTCGTCGTTTTGTGTGCTGAAGGCGAATTCTATGAGTTACTTTCTGTTGTAGTGTGCTACTGTGTTAGTACATATTTGTCGTTTGTGTATTCGTCGTTTTTGTGCTAATGTCCTCGTGTCAAATAAGCATAATTGTTGTTTTCAACTGATGCCTGTTTATTGTTTTCACACCATAGACCCACTATAAGCGAATTCACGGACTTAGTAGTGGATTTGAAGTTCTCGCCATAACAGTATGAATAATGTCCAATTATTTCCATTGACCGTAATCTATGTATGTGTGTGAGAAAGAGAAAGTGTGTGTGCGCGTGTGGGGAGGCTCGAATGTGAAACTCAGAACCAAAAATACCGATCATTTGATGTTTTGAAATATTTTTAATTAACAATTAAAGGGACTGGTCTAACATTTAGGACGAGCACAACACTTAAAGTAACCAAAGGAGAAAGGAAGAAAGGCTGCCTGTTACACAAACTGAAAAAATCAGTATTACATCATCGCCTTCTTCGTACAGAGTAACGTACTTCAAACTCTCTCCCTTCAGCGAAAAAAAAAAAAACGATCACCATCACATCCCTCCCATGCGTGTTACCATCGCAAGGGGCTAAATCTATCCCCGCCGATATATATATACTGCAGATTTGAAGATCCATTTTTTATATCCGTTCTATTTTTATAGCTGTATTCAAATCTTTTATAGATCTTAAATATACTGCCTAAAACTGCCTAGTTTAAATGAAAGATGTTCATCGTCCTTTCCAGACAGATATTCTTTCAAGAAGTCGAACAATGAAAAATGGGGAAAAGTCGATTTTAAACAGATGGGCCTCCCAGGTACAAGAAGGTCTTCACTGCTGATTTTACAAATTATATTTATCGTAACTGATGAATAAAAAGCAACAACTTCTACGAATTTGCCTTTTGAGAATGAAGCTTTAATTCAAATTTAAAGCCATTCGAAAAAACATGGAAAGTAACTGGATAAAACTTGATTTAGTAACACTTTTCTAAAGCTTTCACACTTTAAATTTTTATTCAACTAGAAAAGTCTATATGCTTTAAAGAAAATTAACAATAAAAAATTTCTGTGCTATGAAAGAAGGCTCGGAATGAAATTAATTAAAACTACAATATATTTTTTTAGTTTCCTATAAAAGTTTCACATTAAAATGCTTAGAAACGTAACAAGTTAAAATTACTCAATCACACAAAATAATTGCCATATTTAAATAAGTAGTAGTAATTCATAGATAGATATATAATTTTTCTATTAAAAAGTTATAAATGATATAAAACAGCCCTGTAAATATTATCCTTTTTATAACTTGTTTTCGAAAATTACTATGGTGAAACGCTGATGCTGGCAAATTCAAAATAAAAACGTACACATTTTTAGAATGCCACAATTTTCATAAACGTGAGATTTCAATAAGTTTATAATAATTTTTATATTACTACTTTAAATTACACGTAAAATTTTTTCTCTGATTATGAATAATATCCAAGTTTTTAAATAAATACTATCTTAAATTATTTTAGAAACTGAAGAAAGATTTTTTTTAAAAAATCCCGTTTAAAATGCAAATACAATAATTATTAAAGGATTTCTTTCGATAAATTATCAAAATCATCAATGATATTACTATATTCATAAAAAGGAAAAATAGTAGTCATTTGATCCAAGACGGGAAAAAAACGCCTTTATTTAATTTAGATTAGCAGTGTCTAGTGGAAGTAATTTAATAATGGGAAAAAGTTACGAGTCAATTTTTTTTCTTTTTGGAGCGCAATTTTCAATAAAAAATAATCAGACAAATAGTTAATTTGCCTAGCTAATTATATTCAAGGTATGGGTTATTTTAAAACTGTAAGAAATTAACTTCATTTTAAATTATTATATTATATGTATACTTTAAGTATTACTTTTAAGATATTTTTATGGAATATAAGTTCACAATATAATGTTTCATAGAATTTTTTTTCAAATAATTTCATATTATAATATGAATCTAATTTTGCATCAAAAAATATCAATGCCATTATTTCGATTTTAACTTCTTAAAGCTTTCAATATAGTTATTATTAAAACCTAAATGAGAACGAGCTTTTTCAAGCAGTTTTTATTATAGGAATTTTACATTTTTCTTCATTCCTTTTCGATTTCTTTTTAATGAACAATACGATTTAATCTGAACAATTCTTATGTTTAAGAATTCAAATTTGCTGTGGAAACTTATAAGTGTAATCCAACTTACTTATTTTTGTTCAAAAATTATAAATATTGGAAATCTTATTAGATAGGAAAAAGAAAGGCAAGAATTAATCAGCTAGAGTACCTACAGACAGATATCAGATATGAGGGGATTTTGGAAGCTTAAGTTTTTTGTACAGATGTTCTCGAAAGAACCCCCTCCCAAGACAGTGATTGATATTGCAATTTTATATACTAATTCTATCACAATTTCAATAGATTGCACTCGGGTCAGGATTGAGCATCAAGTCAGGAAAAAAATTCATTGTGTTTTACCTTTACTTATAATCAAGATGCCTGAATGGCACTCATGTATTCGTAATAATGCAATATGATTTGAAGGAGTAGAAAAACAAGGAAAGGAATCAACAATTTAATATTATTTAAAGTAATAGCTTATTAAAAAAAGAGTTATAATTATATACAAAAACAATTCTTTATTCACTATCTTGGATTTAGTAGGAAAAAATTTAACTATCAAGGTAGGGGACGACTTATTATATTTCATGTTCTTTACTGTAAGTCACCAAATTGAGGACTTAAGTGAAGTAAAATGCATTTTGTGTTGTTAGGACACAAATCGTTTAATGATTAATCATAACAAAAAATATTCAAAAAAAAGATTACTTATTTATTTCATCATTTTTTCCATTTCATTTATTTAGGCATTAATTTCAGCAGATTTTGCAGCCGTCCATATCTTGGAACTAATCCTTAACAAATAAGGTATTTGTTAAGGATTAGATAAGAACAATTTTTGTATGCCTAACATACATTTTAAAATTATTTCCCTTTCAGTGAACATATGCGAAAACATTTCGCATATGTTCACTGAAATTCCCAATGCGACACAACAAGCTTTGATGACTATAAAATTTCAGCTTTAAATAATCATTCTTTAAAAATTTCTGAAATCAGTTTATTTTCTGGCATGAAATTTGATATGCCATCTCTGCCTATATTCCTATTAGATACTGTTCCGTACTTGTAAAATCACGCCTTTAGCGCTGGAGCATCTTCTCTTGGCGAACTCTGTAACTACTTCAACCTGACAACCATATAATATCTCAGAACAGTTTCTGAAACTGTCTCGCTAACACGCTACGAAATCATCGGATTTATACAGTCCATTATATTAAGCATACACCGTACATTTTGGTCCTAAGCGAACTGGAGGATCCTATGGATTAATTCTTATCATAGAATTTGATAAATTCTTTACGCTAAATATGGCAGATATCACATCGCTTAATTGCAAACGTGGCATTATCAAAAGCCAGCTTACGAAATTAAACAATGCCCTTACTGAAGGACAAAACCAAAGGAGCATTCCTGAACTTCAAGCTCAATGAGATATTGTGCTAAAAATCGAACACAAATTTGAAGAATTGAAAGATGATTACTACAAAATCATCAAAGAAGACGATTTACCGAAAATCGGAAACTCTCTATTCGAAGTGGATGATTTGATACAAAAAATAGAGGTAAGCCTTAAAACCTCTATTTATAAATTAAAAACTATAAAAACTGACTCTGAGCATAATCAAAGTCTTGATGATTCTAGTATTAATGATCAGCCTAAAAAGGCATTCATCAAAATTCCAAAACTGCCACTTCCGTTTTTCAGCGGAAAATTCGAAGAATGGAATTTATTCAAAACTCAATTTGATAGCCTAATTAGTGAAAATCCTGAACTTTCTGAAAATGGAAACTGCATTTTTCACGCGATTAAGGTCTCCGCCGATTCCAGCACAGATTGCAACTGCACCAAACGATATGTGCTTTCACAAATAGCTCGCACCTATGACCCCCTCGGACTTTTGGGACTGGCCATAGCCAAGGCAAAAATTTTCATACAACAGTTGTGGTTACTTAAATTGGACTGGGACGAGACATTACCAACAGATGTTTCCAGACAGTGGGATAACTTCCTTAAGATCTTATTAGAGAATATTGAATCAATTCGTGTTCCGAGATGCTTTTTTCAAATTGTCTCTGTCTATTGTGATATTTGGATTTGGACGCCTCTTCTAAAGCTTATGGTGCTGAAATTTACGTACAAATTGTGTCTAACTCCAATGAAGTAGCTACCCAACTTTTTTGCAGTAAGTCAAGGGTAGCACCAACCAAAACCATCACAATCCACAGACTTGAACTTTGCTCTTGTCTACTTCTTTCGAAACTTACGAAGAAAGTCATATCTGCATAGTAGCTACAAATAGACTCTGTTATATAATATTCAGACTCAACTATAGCCCTCGCCTGGATAAAGACTCCAGTGGCAGCATATTCCATCAGAGCTTAACCCTGCTGACTTGCTCTCCAGAGGACTTGATGCTAAGACCCGTGAAACCAGTGAACTGTGGTTTAAAGGACCAGACTTTTCAAAATTAAACTTAGCTGCTTTCCAGACTGTGCAAATTTTTACTGGCACAACAGGAAAATTTTATATGGATGAGCTCAAGCCTGATACTAAATTAACATTGACTTTAACTAATGACTCTAAATTTTTAGATAATTTACTTGCTACCACAAATGAATTTCGTAAACTAATCAGAATTGTAGCATTTATTTTTAGGTTTGTTCGAAATTGAAAATTTCCTGAAAACGAAAAAGGATTTCTCGAACAAGAGTAATACATGAAAGCTGAAAGAGTACTCTTAAAATTGGAACAGGTAAAGCATTTTTCTACTCAAATCTCTGCTTTAGAAAAAGGAACGTCAGTTCCATCTTCAAGTAAGTTGAAATTTCTCAATCCTTTCATAGATCCATCCGATGGACTAATTAGTTTAGGAGGCAGACTTGCGCATTCTAATTTAAATTTTAATCAGAAACATCCAGTTGTTCTGCCAGTGGGAAATAAGTTATTTACACTTATTTTTCAGCATTATCATAAACGAGACTTTCATGTAGACTCCAAAATCCTTCTAAATAATGTTCGTTTAAAATATTTGCCAATTGGTGATAGAAATGCAGCACGCAAGGTTTTTCAAGAGTGTGTTCGATGCCTTAGAAACAAGCCTGTTATCGTGAATAAAATTATGGGAAATCTTCCAGCAGGAAGAGTTACTCCCAGTTCAGCATTTAAAAGTGCAGGGATTGATTTATGTGGCCCATTCGAAATAAAATTTAAGGGTCAAAGAAAGGGCAATCTTCAGAAAATCTATATTAGTTTATTAATGTGTAGGGCAACTAAGGCTGTAGTCATAGAGTTTGTCTCAGATCTAACTTCTGAAGCTCTAATCGCAATGCTAAAAAGATATTTTGCGCGACTTGGCAAAAGCTCCATAATTTTTAATGATAATGCTACTAATTTTATTGGTGCTTCCACAGAAATTAAAAACTTATACAAACTAATGGTAGTTAGCGAAGACATTTCAAATATGCTTTTCTCCGAAGGTATGAGGTGGAAATTTTTGCCGCCAAGAGCTCCCAATTTCGACGGTCTTTGGGAAGCAGGCGTGAAAGCCTTTAAATATCATTTTAAGAGAGCAGTAGGTCCTGCAAGACTAACACTCGAAGTTTTTAACCATAACTACTCAAATTGAGGGCATTCTAAATTCGCGACCCCTCTCTCCTCTACTAACTGATACTGATGAAATGCAAGTTTTAACTCCAGGCCATTTCCCCATAAGAAATCCTATCAATTCTATCACAGAACCTAATTCATAGACAAAAGAGACAATCTTCTCAGTCGATTGCAACGAACTCAAAAGTTAGTTCAAACTATTTAGAGACATTGGAAAAATAGTTATTTGAATCATTTACAACAGCACTCAAAGTGGCTGTTTAAAAAACAAAATTTAACTCCTGGCATGCTAGTTCTAATAAAAAAATTCAACTTCCAACTTACCAGTGGCATTTAGGTCGAATCTTTAATGTCGTATGCTAATGTCAGAGTAGCAGATATAAGAACTGCAAAAGGAAATTTTAGAAGACTTATTTATAAAATTTGCATTTTACCTATTGTAGATAATTTTGATTTAAACTAAAATGTTTATTTGCATTTTTTTAAAAAAAATATTATTCTAATTGTTATTGTTGTGCAAATTATTATTTTATAATTATTTTTTAATACTTATGTGTCAAAATTGTGATGTAACTTTACACACATATTTCTATATTGAAACACATGCATATTTCAACGCCGGGCGGGATGTTCCGTACTTGTAAAATGACGCCTTTGGCGCTGGAGAATCTTCCCTTGGCGACTCTGTAACTACTTCAATCTGACAACCATATAATATCTCAGAATAGTTTCTGAAACTGTCTCGCTAACAAGCTACGAAATCAACGCATTTATATAGTCCATTCGCAATTATGATTCTATTACGCATACACCGCGAAGATACTATGTGCAACAACAACAATGAGTTTTTTGAACTTGCAGGCATCGTGTGACAAAAAGAATAACTGTCTCGCAAATCGAAAATGAACTTATCTATACAATAATAAATATATTAATAGTAAAAAGCCCGGAGAGGGGTAAAAACGAGCGAATTTCTGTATTACAAAATCGGATATGGTATTGTTTCGTTTTTAGAAGCTAACCTTAATAACAACAAAAAAAATCGACCCACCAAATTTCGCATGCATGAGTGTTTTGACCAGATATGCAAATGATTAAATTTTGGCGTTCAATGGATGAATAGTTTGATCACCAGCACATCGGAACTGCGCATCCAGCAGGTGTATATAAGGAGCAGTTCTTCAACGGTTGTTAAAACTTTCAATTTGATTGTAATTCAGATTACCTTTCAACAACTTAAAAAATGCCTCGTCGCAGGGTCCGTGCTCATTACGAGAAACTGTCACAGTAGGACAGTAGTAGGATTAAAAGAGGCCGGTTAGACAAATCGGAGAATCACTCGTCATTTGAGTCGAAGCGATGCGGTGATTAGAAAAGGCTGACAAGGATGAGTGGAAAATGGCAGAGCTCTGCGTCAGGATGGTAGCAGTTGACCTAGGGCCACAACAGATCGTGAGGACAGAGTCACTGTCTAATCAGTTGTCACAGCGCCTTCTTCATCTCTATCAACCATCAGAAGTTCAACCCAAACACCAGTGTCCACCATGACCATTCACAGACGGTTGAGACAGCGAAATCTACGCTCGTGCCGACGGTTACGCCACCTGCCATTCACGCCTGCACACTGCCGAGCCAGATTACAGTGGTGAATGGTTCAGTCAGGTTGGAATGATGCGACTGGGGACGTATAGTCTTTAGCGGCGAATCCCTCTTCCAACTGTGTTCTGAAGATAATCGAAGATGTGTTTGGAGACACCAAGGACAGAGGGGGGATCCTGCTTTCACTATTGTACGCCACACCGGCCCTCAACAAGGCATTATGGTCTGGGTGCCATTTCCTTTGATAGCCGGACTCCTTTGGTCGTCATTAGAGGTACAGTTACTGCATAGCGGTACGTCGACGACATCCTAAGACCTGTTTTGCTACCGTTCCTTTTATAGTACACGCGACTGGTTTGTCAGCAGGACAATGCCTCACAACATATTGCTATGAACTGTTTGCAAGCTTGTCAAAAAGTTCCTTGGCCTGCCAGATCTCTCTACCATCGAGCATGTCTGGGATATGATGGGGAGGTAATTGTATCTGCCACGGAATGTTGATGACCTCTTTCGACAATCGGGGCGAATTTGGCAGGAAATACTGCAGGAGACCATCCGAAAGCTTTATATGTCTATGCCACGCCATGTGGCAGCTTGTATCCAGGCTAGAGGCGGGTCAACACCTTATTGAACTTGTTACTGTAACTCTGAAATAAATTATTAAATTGTTCCGAGATTTTAATTATTAAATATTCTGTACATTTTCTTCCTATTCACCAATTTTCGTCTTAATCGGACAACTCCTTCTTAGTGCTTCTATTATTTTGTTGTAGAGTGTATGTACCTTCCCTTGTGGGCACAAAGAAAAATCATGCGAGGCAGTGGCGCCAAGAGGAATGGTTGAGAGAAGAAAGCGTCTTCTTAAGTAACGACTGTGGAAATGTTGCGCGGTCCAGTTAGACGTTTCGAGTAGGTGGATCTATGGTTTAGCAAGGAGAGCATCAATGTCAATTTCCGGATTTTTTATGTCTAATTATTTGCAGTTTTGCTGCGTTTAAAAGTTTTAAGGATAATTGGAAAAAATTGGAAGATTTTAATTTCATAAAGGTTGTTTGTGGTTTCTTTCAATTTTTGGAGGTACGGGAAAAGGCTATTAAAATTGAGTGTAGGTGCAATTTTTGAGTGGTATATAGCATATGCATTGTTACAAACGGTCGAGCGCCGTAGAGGTGCACCGAAAAAGATAGCGTTGGCGACCGTTAACGAAAAACTTCGTGCCAGCCAAGTTGATTTGGCGACGGTATTGCTATGAAATCACATCTAATTACTGAAGACCAAAATGGTTGGCTCCAGAGATCATTATTTCTAGTTTTTTTTTAAATACATTTTTTTTATTTGTAATGGATTCAAGTCAAATTTATGTGAAGCAGCTGTTGCTATAATTAGAAGGAAATGTCATTAGTTTCTTTATTTAAACTGAAATTGATTGTTATCATAATATCATGCTGTACTATTGTTCAGAGATTTCTGTTTTAAAAAATATAGGTCTTTTCATTGAAAATCAACTTCTGTAGCATTTGTTATATATTTTTTTTTATTTCCAACTTCCTTGCTACATGGATGTTTCACTTTTTTTTTTTCTATTTCTTCAACCTATTGATTTTGAATCATAAAATTCTATAAAAGCATATTCTTTCAACTCCTCTTTATATCCTATTTTACTTTTATATTTGTATATATCATGATCTTATTCTTGTTTATTAAATTTACTGTATTTTATAAACGTACAGTGTAATTTTTATTAATGTAACTTTAAAATTCCTTTCAGATATATTCTGCATTAAAAGTATATTGCTCAACATTATGTTTTTATAGGTAAAGAAAATGTAGTTCAATCTCAAAAATGTTTCTGTTGAATAAAATTTATTTCATGATTTACTAAGAACACTAAAATATCCATTTAATCATATTTTTTCAAATAATTATCATATGTATTTTATCTTTTTTTTGTAATGTGTAAATAAAAATTATGAAGGAATAATTTTACTTGTTTGTCCTTTAATGAAGTTGAAATGAAATATCTGATTCATAGGTTGCATAGATTTAAAAAAATGGTATCCATACCTTTTATATTTCATAATGTGTAAATGTAAAAAAAATTTATTCAATATATAAAAATTTGAGTTTTATGTTTTTTCTTCTGAGCAAACTGAAAACATCAAAGTTTCAATATTAATAAAAATCATTACTTAAGAAAAAATATAATAACTTTATTGATAAGCTTCAAAATCTTAACTTATTTAAGAGTAATAATTATTTTTTAAAAATATATTCATAAAATTCAACATACGGCGAAGGATATGCTCTTTTTTCTCTGTGATTTAACATTTAAATTTAAAAAAGAAAATATGTATTTTTCAAAAACAATACCATAGCCATTTCTCAAAGTGTATCATTTGGGAAAGTAAGGAATAAAAGAGTAGCAAACAAATTAAAAAGCAATAATAATTAATTAGACAAAAACAATAATTGCATTCAAAATACTAATTGAAATTTTAAAATAAGGAATAAAATTACATTACTACAAAAGTTTGGTGAAAATAATTCAAAATATTAATTTTAAAAAAAATATCAAAATTTTTAAATAATTGTTTGGCTAGCGTAACATTCAACTGCAATACGTTCACCAACGTTATCGGCAAACATCCCGAGATGCGCAGAACGGCTGAAAATTGAGCAGAATCGGTTTGTTTGGTATGTGACACGTGACCCATGAATTGACCCCATAAGAGTAGTATGTGTCAGCTTCACTCGTGCAACTCTTTGTTTACCTTCCTTACTCGTGATCAACTCCTCGACCCGTGCTAAAGGCCACTCTATCCTCTTAAAATTATCAGATCCCACAAGAACGATCTCACCCACCTTCAATTTGTAACGTTGTTTATCTTCAGGATTTTTAACTAGCGCAGCGAGATATTCTTTTTGGAACACCCTGCGGAAGCTCTCACGAACCTTCTGAAGGTAACGTAATCTCGCTCGTAAATGGTTTCCGTCAATCATATCCAGGTCAACAGTGTCGCAGAGTAGTGGGGAAACACTCTCATGGAAAAAATGGGCAGGGGTTAAAGGCTTTAGCTCTTCAGGATCCTCAGATATATAGGTCAAAGGTCTTTGATTGATGGTATATTCTCAGTCAGTCAATACAGAATCGGTTTATTAAGCAAATGACACGTGACCCATGAATTGATCCCATTGTGCTTATACATCCTTGTTTTCGTTCCGCCAAATAAAGAATGGCAAAATTCTTTTTCCCTTTGAAAATTAAAACCTAAATCTTCAGCAGTAGATCTCAAAATATATGACTTTTGCGATCCCTTATCGATAATAGCTCTAGCCTTACTTTGTTTCTTGATGACATGTGCATTTACAACAAGAGTTTGTAATATAACTTCATTTGTTGTTCATGAATGTAAAGAATCACCTGTTTGTTCCTTAATATTTTTGTAATATATATTTTGCTTTGAGGAATCAGACTTATTACATCCACTATTTGGGCACATAAAATTTAAATGTCTTTTAGAACTCAATTGACAAGTTATTTGAGATCGACATCTAGAAACAAGATAACTTTTAGTCAAGCAGACCCGGCATAATCCTTTCTTTTTTATTATTGTGATCTAATGTAATGAAAAACGCCTTTTTACCAAAGCGAGTTGCATGATCCTTTAAACAAAACTCATATGCCCCGTTTGATTCTTGGATGAATAATTCAGCAGTATATGGGAGCGAGCATTAGTCCTCTGCTAAGTATTTACATTCCCGCTCATAGGGAAATATTTCCGATCCACTTAATTTTAATTTTTCTTCTGATTGTACTTTTCTCTTCAGAAACGAAACTATATCATCAAGTATTGATACGCACTTTTCAGACTCAATATTTTTTCTTTGCCTTTCAAATGATCGGAATATATGCTCCGGTAACGAACTTTCGATTAACGGACATAATAGTATACCACACTGATCCATAATTACGCCTAAACTACTTAGAGCCCGAAGTTGAGTAGAAAGTTTATCATACAAACCACTTTAAAGAATCTTGTTTCTTTCTAGTAGCGTTATTTAAAATCAATTTTAACAATTATCGTACATAAAAATCAATTAATAGTTCTTTTCTTCCATATCTTTCAGTTAATTTTTCTATCGTCAAAGGATAATTTTCATTAGTGATAGGAAAAAATTCAACAAGCTCTCTAGCTTCTGACTTAATTTTTGTTGACTGAATTAAGCAAGGAAATTTATCAGAATCAGTTAAATTTTTGTTTTCGTGTATATTTTTAAACTGATTCCAGAAGGTTAGCTAATCTTTTAATTCACCGCCAAATTTATACAGTTCAATTTCGGGAAAGCGGGGGAAATCGTTTAATACGAATTCTCACACTCAGCCAAATGAGAATCATCACCAGAATTACTACTTTCGTCATTATTTTGTTTGCTATTAATATTCTCTAATACTCGTTTAGACTTTAATTCTATTCTCAAAGCATTTTCTCTGTATTCTTCTACAATATTAAATTCAGTTATGAATTCTGTTTCATCTGTTAAAGCATCTAAGTAATGATTATGCGCTAACTCTAATGAGTCCGTTTTCTGCTTAAGCAAATAAAAACACATTTCCATTTCTTCGGCGTTAGCATTTTCATTAATCAGCATATTCTTTAACTTAGTATATGCTTTCGTAAGAGAAGCCCGCTGTGCTGTTTTATTTCGTTTAATTATTTCCATCTTTACTATCATATTAAATTAGTTAGAGCATTCAATCATAAATATCTATATTCAAGATATCAACAACTTCAAAATGGAAATTCGAATTTCTTACCGTTATCAATCTTTTAACACAAAACCTGCCCACCTAGGGGTACCAGAAATGTATTTCCCTATTAGAATTGACTTAAAAAATAAATGTAGGTCGTTTTGTTGATTGATAACAACGCTGAAGACGCAAACAATAACATACATTTAAAACAAAACAGCACGGCACAAACATTGAACGCTTCTCCTTCGCCATATTTACAAAATCCTTTTTACTTCTTGTTGTCACTTCCGAAGAGAGAAACTTACCTCTCACCGAGTTAGATTGTGACGCAATACCTATACTGGTAAAATCAGCCTTTTCAAAACGTATCTACTTTGAAAGAAGCATACGTAATAATTAATAATGTAATATTGATTAAAGCAAATAAAAATATTTTTGTCCGTATATTTCGGAGGCATCAAAACCTCCCTAGTAGCACACAAATATTGTACAATATTGATCAATATTTGTATTATTGTTAAATATTGTGGAATATTGTTTAATGTCATATAATATCACACAATATTGTACAATATTATGCTACAGGATGAGCTACCTGGGCTCCTAACCAAAATAATATGTTCTCATATGATAAAAAATAAATTAACTACCATTCCAAATGAAAAATATAAAAATGTAATTTTCAGCACGTGTCTGCATGAAATGAAAATGATATTTTTGAAAAGTAAATACAAGAAAACGTTTTCTACGATATATATATATATATATATATATATATATATATATTAATAAAGTAATTAAGCAGTTTTATTTAAGACAAATATGGCTTAATATATCCACATCAGAGAAGGCCCCAAATTGAAAGGAAAATTTATTTCACGCTTCCTTCTTTAATGAACGTTCTTTATTACTGAAATAGTGAAACAGAAGGGGCCCCGAAAGAAGTTTTGCCCCGGGCCCCAATTAGGCTTAGTCAGGCTCAGTCTACAGGCCAGACCATTTGACCTACAGCTACCAAATTTAGTACATGTATACCTCGGAATGTGCACGTCGGAGCCCCTTTTTTGATTTTTTAACTAGAATTTTAATTATTAATTAAAAATTAACTTTGCCGCTAAAAAATCTTTTCCCACCACCACATGAGTACCTAAAGTTTCAATCCCCCCCCCACACAAACTGGGTTAGGCTTAAAATGTTTTCGACCGATTATTTTAAACGATTCTATTTATTTTCTTAATGTCTGATGCATTTAAAAATAAACAACGATAATTAATCGACCTTTCAGATTCCTTATGAAGTACTTTCGAATTAAAATAAAACAGAATAAAGAAAATTAAACATTTTTTTTTTTTATCTGAGTAGTGTTACCCCAACTGACTTAGAAAATTCATGCATTTTGGGTTTCAACAATTGTCTTTAAATTCATTCATGTACATTGTGTTCTGATAGTTAACAACTATGTTTAAACGAATACTGATTTGATTCTGATTAATTGGTTTGCTGTTTGATTTTATTTCAGATACATACTATAAATAAATTATTTTTAGATTAGTTGTGTGATTTTATAATTAAACAATATTTATGTTAATTACATATACTTCGTATATGCTTTAAGTTTTATGTACATCGTTTTTTAAGAAGTTTTTGTCCCACGCTAACGAGGTTATGCTTAATATGTTTTCGACCGATTACTTCAAAACATGCTGCTTATTTTCTTAGTTTTTGATGCATTAAAAATTAAACATCATTAATAAATCGATTTATTCATGATGACTCTGAGGAAATTTTGTGGAAAAATTCTTGATATATAACAAATTAAGAAAGATATTCTTCAAAACCCATAAGGTTTAAATACTTAACGGCACTGTTTTTAGTTCTCCTATTAAAAAACGCACACAATATTTTGTTTCAATAAAAAAATGCAAACTTAATTGCAGTTTAATCATTTCTATTTTAATTTAAAGAATAAATTCTACGGGAGCTAAAAGAAAATTAGAGAGATACATATTATGTTGTGGCTGAAGGCCTTTCTGATATTATGAGTGAATTAAATCATTATTGAAATGTGAAGCTTTCAAATATTTTGATGAAGCTATTAAAATAGGAGTTACATAAAACTTTTAACTATTAAAATTTTAACTAGAATTAACATTGGCGAATCGGTTGGTCGCCCAAGGCAGCTAGTTAATAATAAATCAAATGCATGCATCCTTCTAAAAAGGAAGGACACATGCATTTGGCTAAAGACCGATTCTAATCTTTCCTCAGGAAAGCAAAGATTGTGCCCTGAAACAGTAAAAAATCGGGGTAAGTATACATTAACAAATGATTGTCCCAATTGTAGGGTTCATATAAAAAAAAAAAACGTCGTTTTTAAATAAAAATTGTTTTTGAATTCAATATTTCCACATAATCCGTTTTCGAATTTTTGCCCCCCTCCCTCACAAAAAATAATCTAAATAAGAAAAAGATTTAATTTATATAAAAAAAACACCAAAATCATTATCAAAGTAGATAAAAAAAATTAAGGATTACACATATAGATCACTTGCACAAAATAACGAAAATTCAAATAAAATTTTCAAATAATACTTATATTATTTTCACTATTTTTAATTTCTCCTGAGAAAATAGGATTTAAAAAAACAGAAAATATCCACTGAACGGTGGCTAAGTTCTTATTTTGAACCAAATAATGAAAATTCAGTTTTCAGTATCTTTCGATTTGTAACTTTTTCTTCAAGGTCTTCAAGAAAATTAATGATTTAATTTTTCTATGGCCTCTTTAAAAAAGTCATTACTCTAATGTATAGTTTCTTCGATTTCACAAAAGAATTTGGAAATATTCTAGATAGGGTCTTTCCAGGTAACATACTAATTTCGGCTAAAGAAAGTACTCTAGATTTCTTTGCTGAATTAGAAATGTTTTGTGGGCTTTAAAAATGCAGCACTCGTAGATGCGCAGTGCACAAGCACTAGCCAATACAACTCCCAGTGTTGAAAAAATGTGTTTGCTGTCCTGTGTTTTAAAATGTTAATTAATGTTTCATAATAATATGAATTCTTGAAACTGGTATTCTTAAATTAAAAACCAGTTTTCAAATGTGATAAATTTACATTGAAGAGCCAGTTTTTTTAAACTTTGGTTTGAAATACCGTCAAACCCTACTCCAATAGCTCAAAATTTGAAAGAACTCTAAACTTTAAGTAATGAAGTTACTAACCGACAAACAAAAGGTGTTTTTATCATAAAACAGGGTAATCAGACTTCCTGAATATATATTTCCTAAAAATTGGTAACAATTTAAAGCTTTAGTTTTAAGACCATACGCCAAATTTCATCTGTCTAGCTCAAAGCATTTTGAGTTGTGTTCAAAGATACAATTTTAAAAATGCACTCCTCAGCTTCAAGAATGTATTCATAAAAATATGTTTGTGAACTTGGATTTTTTTAACATTGGCATTTCTCTTTGTACAATTAGCAAACAAGATGGTAAAATGTTTAAACCTTCAAGAAATGTATTATATAGTGCATTAAGTACTAAAAGTTCAACATACAAAACTATTCTTATCACCTTAATACCATCTTTTTATTCAAAACTTTTAAAAGAAGTTTTAGTGCAATTAATTTGATCTTCAGTTATGTTCAAATAAATGAAAGTAATAAATAGTTAGTTTAAGGTTGGCTTTCTCTTTAAAAGACACAGTGATGGTCTAGTCATTCATGATCTCAAATAAATGTAAGTCAAATGGTCTCAAATAAAGCTTAGTAAATATTTTTAAAAACAAACTGAAGTAAAGCTCTACTTTAATTTGTTTTTTTTTTAATGTCCATGAGAATATTATGATGCTTTCAGTTGATTCATAAAAGTAAGTTGTATCTCAAAATAATTTTTTTGTATATAATACTTCATGAAGTTTTATTTTTACATTCTTCAATTCAATGGGAAACAGCAGGCAAAACAAAAATGAATAATTTAAAAAAAATAAATATCAAATTAATGCTGATCTTTTAATGAACACAAAATTCATACCAGTTTAAAAACAAACCAATTATCAAGAATCACAATACAACACCTTTATTAAGATACTTCATATTCAGAAATGCTACCTATTTAATTATTAGTTACTAGAAATATTTTAACACATTAAATCTCAATAAAGCATGTTTTGCAGCATTATTCTAATATAATAAAAAAATAAAACCAGATAAGGATCAATCATCAATTTGTTTTCTAATTGGTGAAAAGATTTTATATATCAACACCTTAAATTATAGAAATGTTCCTACAAAAAAAAAAAGTTTCAATTTTTTTTAAATACTAAAGGAAAATAATTGGTAAAACAAATTTCTTAATTTTATATATAATATATTATTTTTTGTCCTCCGTAATTTGACTGGGAAATATCTAAAACTATAGGATCAATACTTTTTAAATCAGAAAAAAGAAATTATGCTTCAATAATATTTCGTACAAAATTTTAAAAACACACACACACACAAAAAGTAAAAAATAAAAAAAATTTAAATGCAAGCATCTGAACATAATGCTTCTTTTAATAAAAATTTAAAAGCCCTTTTTACTTGTTAATGGATGTAAATATAGATTTTCAATTGATTTCAATAAAAGTACACAAATACAAACTTAATTTGCAAACTAATAAAGTTTAATACATAATTAATCTATATTTAAAGAAAACCATTCTTAATTCAGAGGCATTGGTAAAAATAATACATATTTGAAATTTTAAAAAATTTAAATCTGCATACTAAACAAAACACTAGTATGAATACATCTAGTGGATAATCAAAAAATTAATAAGGCAGCATAATTCATTTACCATGCATTGAAACTAATAAATCTTAAACTATAGTGGGTAAAAAAAGTATTTGCACATCAACATTTTTGTTTGCAACTCATAAAAAGAAGCATTAAGAAATAAAAAAAGTTTGTATTGCCAAATCAGAATAAGTTTAATAATCCAAAACAAACAAAAAAATTACAATAATATAAATTACAATGCTTTTTTGTAAAAAAATTAAAATGCCTCACATCAAAAAATATTTGCACACCTGCATGAATACAAAAGAAATAAAATATGTAAGCAAGTTTCAAACAACTCATATTTAGTATGCATTTAGCATCTAGTACTGCTTATAATTTTGCTGGCATTGATTTAATTAAATTTTCTGTTACAGTAGGGTCAGTATTCGACCACTCTTCAATAAGGGCAGATTTGCTTGAAATCTTCCTTTTTATTATTCTTAAATCCAAAGAATTCCACAAATTTTCCAAAGTAATTAAGTCTGGTGATTGTGGCAAGAATTGGAGGGGCAAATTTTCTGGGTACATGATAAAGCAACCACATACTTGTTATACTGGCAGTGTGCTTGGGATCATTGTTCTGCATACTAAACAAAACACTAGTATGAATACATCTAGTGGATAATCAAAAAATTAATAAGGCAGCATAATTCATTTACCATGCATTGAAACTAATAAATCTTAAACTATAGTGAGTAAAAAAAGTATTTGCACATCAACATTTTTGTTTGCAACTCATAAAAAGAAGCATTAAGAAATAAAAAAAAAAGTTTGTATCGCCAAATCAGAATAAGTTTAATAATCCAAAACAAACAGAAAAATTACAATAATATAAATTACAATGCTTTTTTGTAAAAAAATTAAAATGCCTCACATCAAAAAATATTTGCACACCTGCATGAATACAAAAGAAATAAAATATGTAAGCAAGTTTCAAACAACTCATATTTAGTATGCATTTAGCATCTAGTACTGCTTATAATTTTGCTGGCATTGATTTAATTAAATTTTCTGTTACAGTAGGGTCAGTATTCGACCACTCTTCAATAAGGGCAGATTTGCTTGAAATCTTCCTTTTTATTATTCTTAAATCCAAAGAATTCCACAAATTTTCCAAAGGAATTAAGTCTGGTGATTGTGGCAAGAATTGGAGGGGCAAATTTTCTGGGTACATGATAAAGCAACCACATACTTGTTATACTGGCAGTGTGCTTGGGATCATTGTTTTGACGAAAATAGTACGAATTACTGATAGTCAATTTTATTGCACTTTGAGGCAAGTTATCTCGAAACACATTAATATAGGTTTGAACTGTTATAATCCCATTAATGAAACACAAACTACCACCTCCTTTGCTAACCATGCACCCTCAAATCATAACAGAACTTCCTCCATGTTTAACTGTAGGTGACACATTTTTGGTATGAAAATCAATACCAGGTTTTCTCCAAACTAATTTCCTGCCATCTGGTTTAAAGATATTTAACTAACTCTCGTCGGAGAATATGACATTTTTCCAGAAATCAATTGGCTAATTGATATATTCCTTAGCAAATTCGAGTCTCTTCAGTCTATTATTAATATTATTGTATTTTTTAAATGCCAATTTTTGTATTTCTTAATGCATTTTCTTATAAATTGAGAACAAAAAAGCATGCATGCAAATACTTTTTGTACCCACTGTATAAAAGCTGTGCAAAGAACCTCCTCTTAAAGCAAAATGAATTTTCTTTTCAAAGACATTCATTCATCGAAAGTGATTTTTTGTGAAAAAATAAAGAAAAAAAAAAAAAAAAAAAAGACATAGTTGCAAATCAATTCTGAAACTCTACAAGATGCACTCTAGACTCACTTGAAATTTCAGACAAGTTTAAATGAAAAACAGACTATGTTTTTCCAAATTGCTTCTATTTATATGAGGATAGCAAACCTTACCAGATCTTCACACACACACACACACACACACACACACACACACACACACACACAC
>JAOUZG010022948.1:120271-132889 GCA_026289955.1 Argiope argentata
TTTTTAAATTCATCTTGTTGAAGATTCCGTAAATATATATATATATATTGTGCAAGCACTTTTTTTAAATTCATCTTGTTGAAGATTCCGTAAATGTTAAAGTACTTGCAAGGATTACATAATATAATGTCATAAAATGATACAAAGCCATTGCAATTGCTGATTGTAGTAGCATTTGATTTAATATAAAGCAGATTTTAATTTTAAGAAAATATTACAAATCTGTTTTAATCTTCATAGCTGATAAAATTGAAATCCTCTATATATTGTAAGAAAATTCTGCAAATCAGTTTTAATTTTTAAAAATACATTAAAAGATTATGAAAAATGTGGTCTTTATAACTAATTTGTACATTATAATATTACAGACTTTTTAAAAAGTTCCAGACATGTATTGTGGGAAATAAATTGGATTGCTAATTATGGTAGGCTCCTCAACGATAAATATACAAATCTATTTAATGTATGATTTTCATAATAATGTTCTTGAATGTAACTATAACTATGTTAAAGAGAGACTCAACTGTAAAATGTTTTATTAATTATCTGATTAATTAGATTCTGAAAGAAAACTGAAATCTAGTTCTCTGTTAAGAAAAAGATATATATATTTTTAAAAAATACTTAGTTATAATCATAAGAATATAAATTATTGAAAGGAAGGAAAAGATTCAAAGAAAGAACACAAAGGGAAATAAAAGTTATTACCCCTAAAAAGATTTTGTTATATATTTTTTAAATTTTTAACTATAACCATAGTAAAATTAAATCTTAATTAGCAAGTACAAATTTGAACACAAGTTTTTTCAATTCATAAATAATTTTAATATAAACCAATCAGAAAATAAATCACCAGTCTATACAGCTATTATATATATATAATGATATTTTAAACTCTTTATATAAACCCTAATTAATTTTCTAAAGCTTTATCTTAATTTAGCTCAAAGTAACATCATTCTAAAATATTCTCTTATTTACTGTCCATTCCATTTGTTCCAGTTAATCAATTCAACAGATGCTATGTAAAATTACTGAATCGGCTAAAAGACAGGAGATTCTCGTGTTCCATGTGAGAGATGGAAATTGTCCAGCCAAGCACATTCCTTTAAAAATATCTCAGTGTTTCCCTTGCCTGTTAAGCGTGTTTTGTGGAAATCCCCATCAAAAGCTTATTGTATAAGCACTATGAAAAATATTTTCCCAATCAAAATATTCCAGTATTTAAAACCAGAGATAATGATTTCCTTGCCCCCCTCCTTTACTCTTCAACTTTCCTGCTGCACTGTGAGTGGACACTCCTTGTCCGTCAGCTTGTACATAATGCATGCTTCCCGAGATGGAATAAAACAAACTTTACAATTTCGGCCATGACTCCCCCTACTGCTTTCAACAAATAATAATAAATTTGTTATAAAGATATATTTTAAAATCAAATTACTCTAATTTCCAGATTTTTATCTTAATTTAGCCATAGTAACTTTATTCTAAAAACTTTCCCTTATTTCCCAATCCATTCCACTTGTTCTAGTTAATTAATTCAGCAGAAGCTTTGTAAAATTGCTGAATCAGCTGAAAGCCACCTAATTCTCATACTCCTGGTGAAAGGATAAAAATTGTCCAACTAAGCACATTCCAGTAAAAGATCCCTATGATTCCCTTGTACAAGATATACATGCCATTGACATGTACCAAAGATCTCTATTAAAATCTAAAAGCATCTATTTCTAGGGATAAAAGTTTTATCAGCTTTTTCTCATTCTGTTTTGTGTTGTGCTCATCGCTTCAGCTTGTAAATAATGCATGCTTCCCATGATGGAATAAAACGGACTTAAAAATTAAAAAGTGTAATCCATGTCTTCAAAACCACCTTCTGCTTTCGACACATAATAAGTTACATATACATAATAAATTATATAGATTTATAATGCTATACAATACTCTATTTCCTTATATTACAAATTTTCTTTAATATAAATCACTACAAGATAAAATGTCAACTTGAATCACATTTAAAATTCACTTTCACAAATTAGAAAAAGCAAACAGACAGAAATAAAGATATAGAAATAAAGTTACATAATTAAACATTAATAAAAAAATCACTTGAAAATATTACAAAAAAAGATTTTCATAATTATATGTAAATTATAACTGCAATAACTTTCAAAAGAGCTAAACATATACTCACAAAATTCTTCAGCTTGTTCTTAAAAACTAAAATAGAAAGAAAATTGATGTCAATTCTTTTTCCTTAAGAGAATAGCATATTAGTACATAATATTTAAATGTATAAATATTGCAAAAAAAAAAAAAATTCTAGCAGGCAAATCTAGTTTTCACATCCTACCTGCTGCCTATTCATAGTTCTCAACCAATCAAATGAAATAATTGTCCCTCACTTTCAATTTCTCACCCCCACCACCACCCCTGTGATTACATAATACATACTACAATGTACATGGGTTTATAAAAAAATGGCAGAAATGCAATCTCTCACCTTTCAGATTTCGAATATTTTCATATAAATCTGTCCCGATTCCATATCTGCTATGATTTGGGACTACTACATGGTTTGCTATATTAGAACGAATAAAACCCAAAATTTAGATAACACAAATAAAACATAACAGTAGTATTTGGAAATAACATTTCAACAATGACAGACAGAAATGATGTTATTTTTAATCTTGATACTTTATCATAATTTTGAAAACTATTTTTAATAGACAGATTATATGAGCTATTCTAAAATTCCATCAATTCAAATAAGTAATATTGTTCAGCTCAGTCCGATCACATCTAAGATATTTTTAAATACATTTTTTTAATAAAGATGGTAATCTTTTGTTTATTATACCTTATCAATACACAGAAATTTGAACCCCCCCCCAACTGATGTATTCTGTTAAAAATTCTTAAAAATTCTACAATAATGGTGTAGACTACTTGGCCAAATTCAGTCATCTAACATATGGCATCTTTCAAATAATGCTTTTACCTACAAAGAAATTATAAATTCATTCTAAATAATAATCAGATGTCAATACTTAAGCTAATATCTACAGCACACAATCTATTGAAAGATACCAGAGCCACAAGGGTATATGTACCAAATTTATTCCCACATGCAAAGTTCATGTTTGATCACCTCAAATTTCAAGCTTATCACCTTCTAAACAAATAGGCAAGTTTTGCAAAAACTGTATCCTCATAAAAAAATATTTCCATTCATTCATTATAGAGATGAAAGAAGTTTAATGAAATACTTTCTTTTCACAACTATTTTAAAAATACATAAATGAAGAAACAAAGAACTTATATTTCTCAAAACAAATAAACAGATATAAAAATAATTTTTAAGAAAAATTTAAACAAACCATCTTTTAAAGATTTTGAAAGCAGTTTATCTTCCAATATCAAATCAACATGAAGGCGTGTAGAAAATATTCGTCCTTCAAATGAAAATCCTTCAGGTTCATCATCGTCGAAACCAAACAGCTTACAAAAAGCATCATCAGAATTAGAGCTGCTGTTTTCTTTAAAATATTCATCTGCATTTCCTACTGAACACAGCTTATCTTTGTTTTCAAATGACTTGATTAGGTTTGATTCATCAGACAAGGTGAAATAATCAGATTGCATATCATTTTTGAGGGAAATTGTATTAGTTGAGGGATCAGATGCACAAGAGTCTAAAATGTCAGGATCTTCAACTGGACCAAAGTTTTCAGATTTCTCTAAAAATGTGGATTCTGCATTTGAAACCAATTGTTGATTAATAGCAGAGCTTCCATACTCCGTCAAATTTCTTTTCTTTCCTTCTCCGTCAGCTTTTCTTTTTTCTTTTTTTTCACACAGTTTAAGCTTTTTCATAGAAAGACACAAAATATCAGGATCTAGTTCATGTTTCTCACTTACTCGCGGAAAACTTTTAATAGTAGTATCAGCAATATCAGATGCAGAAGAAAGAGGATTTGGAAAGCTTCCCATACTTTCAACAGGCAAAATCTGTGAATTATTATCAGGGCTCTCCAATGACTGTAGAGGTTGCTTATCATCAGTCAAATCCTGAGAAAGTCCTTCTTCATCTATTATCTTCTCTGGTCTTGTTTTCTTTGCAGGAATTTCTCCATTCCAGCTACCCAACCTTTTGCTAGGTTTTCTACTGCCATCTTTAATTACTCTTGCCAATAAAATAAAATAATTATCTGAAGATTCCTATAAATAAATTCAAGCTATTATAAATTGTGTAATATATAAATATTACAGAGTAGTCACTGAAAACTATCTCCTCACAAATTAAAACAATGGTTTCAAAAGTAAAGTAATAGAGATGCTTGCAAATAAATGAGAGATCTGATAAACAAGACACTTGAAAAGTAATAAAAATTCAAAAGTAGGCAAAACTGTTTCATACCTCTTTCCAGATAGAAGGTTGCTTAAAGTTTAAAGAGAGCAATCTAATAATTTAAACAACATATTTGAATTAAATAAAACCATTTTTGGATTTTCTTTATACATTTAAAAAAATTTCACATCCATTGTTTGCTGGGGAAAAGTAGATTCCTATTGAAAGATTAATTCAAGACAAAACATTTGGTTTTAAATTTTAAAATATACATTGAAGAAGTTAAGTCATTTTCATGGAAAACTATAATCTTGTTAAAATAATAGACAATAATAAAACTGAAAATGCTATTTCATTATAATTCTCAGAAACTGGTAATTAAAAAGGTTGAATACAGTTTTACTAATGTCATTAGCATCTGTTAACCCTCCAAGTTAATTTAACATTTTTTCATCAAAAAACTGGAAATTGCCCTTTTGCATTTATATTTCTTTTTAAAGCATCTCATTTATCTATTATCACTGAAAAAGTTTTCTTTTTTCATTGTATGAAATACACCATTTAAAACTTTAAAATGAAAACTGCAATATCAATTTTTAAATGTATTATTCATGTTTAAATACATTGCATATTATATTCTTACATTCAAAATATATGAACTATACACATTAATAAAAAAAAAAGGGCTAAATTTAGTCTAGAGAGTCACTGAGATATAAAAGCAACACATTGATTATCAACTAAAAAAATTATCACTTTATCATATGATTTTATTTCCATATTTTGTTGAACCAGATTTAAATTGAAAGTAATTCCAATTAGGCAACAAAATAATGTGATTTAAGGCTCATTATTTCAGTAGTGGGAAAACTATTTCAACAGAAATGAATGCAACTAGAATATGTTGAATAAAATAAATCCTCTGGAGATTGTGATAATATTTTTATATTGTATTCCTGCAACAGGCTACCAAATACCCAGTATATAAATACATGGTAATAATTTCAGATGGCTGTTTTTGTAACTAATACATAATAGGTCTGCCCCCCTTTCACATTTGGTAGACAATGATGCCAGGCCAGGGAAACACTAACACTCACATGTTGTTAAAAATATCTAATCTATACTGCTAGAATCTTCTGTCCAGGAGAAATGGAATAATATGGCTCATTGTATAAATTAAATGAAATAATTTATGTACATCATATTTTCAGGTTTCATACAATTGAAATTTTTTTTTCTGGGTGCATACAAAAAAAAGAAAAACAAATTGAAAAAGGAGAAAGCAAAAAAATTTAATCTCAAGTCCAATTATAAATAATTCAGTTTAATTCTATATGACCGAAAAAAATTATGCAGTGTTAAAATGAAGAAGATTTTAAGTTCAAATAAAAAATAAGCATGATCTGTCACAAAATACACACAAATGTCTTGGCTTGGTACAAAGACACATTAGATATAAAATAAAATAAAAATGTTATTTGTACTCAATTTTATGGTGGATTTATTAAACACAAATTTCAAAAATTACTAAACACAAATTTCAAAAAAGTATATTATGAAATTTTCAAACAACTTTACTTTTGATATCACATGAGAAATAATTAAGTCTTAACAAAATTGTGTTTTTCATTATTACAAAAATTTTAATTTTATCGGAATACTTAGCTAAAATTTATTTAAAAACAAATAAAACGGGAAAAATCATAGTGAGCTATCTGTATAGAAAAGATACCAATACGGTAAATCCCAGAAAAAAGGTTAGCATATGTTTAAAATTTCGCCTCAAATTCTCAGAAAATCGATACAATAAAAGAAACCGTGTTTGTACAAGAAAAATTTGTTGAAGAGTCAAAGTCACTTCATTCTGAAGCAGCTCTTTGAGAAACTATATATATCAAAAGCAAAATAAATAATAATTACCACAATACAGCTACAGCGGGAGGGGGAACCGACTTAGATGTATAGAATATGAATACTTGAGCCAAAATGAAAGGAAGTCAAAGTAAAATTTATGAAAATTACTTATCGTATGTAACAAATAATTTCAGAAAATAGTAATGAGAACAAAAATATACAAACCATAACTGAATGGAATCAACAGCTTTAGCTCGTAGAATACAATATTGTTTCCAATTTAATAACTGAAACTTGCTGCCAGGTACAATATCCGATGAATAACGTTAGATACTTGTGTTGTTTGTCGTAGAGTTGAAAATTTCGATCGATTTTTTGAATAATAAATATAGATAAATATAGACGATATTGTTATTTTAAATATTTTTTAAAAATAACTATTATTATAATCACTTTTTTAAAATTTATATTTTTAATATTAATTTTTATAAATTGTAATTAGTACATAATATATTTATTTCATCAAAAGGTGATCGACTTGTTTTTTTATTTAAACAGAATATTTAATTCATCTAATTTATCTATTTAAATAAAAGTAGTTTCTTTAAAATAAAAGAAAAAAAATGAAATTTAAGTTTCGCTCTAGTTTTATATTCTGTCGATAGATGGCACCTGCAGAATAAATAACAATAGAAGGTCTTTCGAAGCGTAACAAGAAAAGATGTTACTGTTGGTTGAATATCTCGTTTCAGGAAATCATTATTATTTCGATCCTAGAATCTTCACTTTTGCAAACACTTTCTTCTCAATAACCCCAATTGATATTTATTTGGTTTCGAATGATTGCACAGATACTGTAATTCGAAGAATAACTCTTGCATTCACTTTTTAACCCTGTTCCTTAAAGTGTTGATTAAGGGAATGGGGGATGTTAGACCTTGTGGATAAAAGTATGTTTTGGTGTTTCCTCTAATTCTGCGGTGTTCAGTCCATTTAAATTTCGGTTAGTAATGTATTAAGAAATTAATTCTTTGTAATTTGTTATTGTCATTAATCCATAGCGTTAATAAGATATCTCTCCCCTACGTATGGTTTTCCTACAGTTTTCTTTTCGACGGTTTCGTCCTTGTCTGAACTCCTGGAGTAGTTTTGTATTACAATTTTAGATAATTTTTTCGTTCTAAAATGGCAAGTAGTTGATTTTTTCGTAGTCAGTGTTAAATTGAACTTAAAGATATTGAATACATTGTATGAAACTTCATGTTGCATAGTAATTTGGACAATTAAGCTAAAGATCACCAATTTTATAATTATATACATAGATAATTCAAATGTATTCTTACAAATAAAAACTGCTCCAAGTTTTGATGCTACATATTTAATGAGAGGTTGAAGCTTTCCATTTTGAAAATCAAAAGCTAGATGAAAATGTCAATTGGTACATATGGTCAACTATAGATTTCAAGCTAGTGAGATAAAGTTATAATAGTGTAAATCTGTCAAATGGATAAAATGTTATTATGCATTCTTCTGTCTGTAAGTTTCCAGTTTTAAATAAGTGGATATTTATTTTTAATAATCTTTCTAGAGTGATTTAATGCGTGTGAAAGATCCAATGAAATATCAAACGAAATTTTCAGATTTACTGTTATGGTATTATACAATAAACGGCATGTTCAATTCATTATTAACCCCTCTAAATAAAATAGCAGTTTTAGAGAAATTATATTTTATTTTTTCAGAGAAAGTTTTAACAAAAGAAATGCATAGAAACTATTTTAAAAAATCATAAATTTCCTTAATTATAAAATATTGATTATAAAAATTAAAATACCTTCAAATTAACATTCTTATTCTTTCAAATAAATTCTGCATTTTTAAGAAATCTCAATTGTAATGTTTTTTGCCGTGTTTCACAGAAAACGTTTTAAAAAATCGGCATCGTGTAGGAAGGATATAGATAAATGTGTGTTTGTGTCTCTCAAAAACTATATACTTTTAGGAATTAAAAAATAATAATATTTTGTGCATATAGAATGGCTTGAAATGTTGTATTCTAAGCTTATAGCAGACAAAAATGTCTTAAAAATATTTTATAATTAAAATAAAATTTATAATGTAATGATTTAAAATGAGATAATTTCTACCGATTTAAAAAACTGTATACCTGGAACATATTAACTGTGCCAAATGTCAAATTTGCTGAATATTTTTTATTGATAATTGCGTTTCTATATAAGCGAGAAGGGGGGGGGATTCACCTGAAAATTTACTAATATCTTCTCAACGCGAAATTAATAATAATGGACATTGCTACTCTAAAAAAGAGGAAGGTAATCGATTTTGTTGTAACTATAATAGATTATAAATTTTAGCAATTGTCAATTCTTTAACTATTATAGATAAGGCTATTTCATTCTGAAAATTTGTTATTGATTGAGAGCATTTGGAAAAAATGAAGAGGTAATGATGTGTAATTCTCAGCTTTCTTATGATTACAAACATTTCAACACTAAATTATTATCTGCAAAAGAAATTGTTTTGAAGAAAGACTAAAATTAATTTTCAAATTAAATGAGCTTCATTTTTGGAGTATTGATGCCTTCTTAAATGATATAGACAAAAATAAAATTTTTAAAATCAATTTTATTTAAAACATGTCAATTTTTTCTATAAGAACTAAGATTTAAAATGTGAAGACATTAGAAAAGTATTATTTAAAATGAAGTTTCATTTAGATACTTTTCCATTTGTTTTTCAAAGTTTATTAAATATGAAACAAAGCAATGTTCAAAATTCCTATTGATTAAAATTGGTACGTGGGTTAAATGTTTACTGAAAATTAGCAAATGTTTTTGCTTGGGAGATCTGTCCTTCATTCGCCCTCTTCGTGGGTTTACTCATTTTACCTCCTTTTATTCCAGACTCCATTTCCGGGAAATATTATCTGAAAAAGTGGATCAATATCTTTCTTTTAAGTAGGCAATTACCTAACACATGCAGAGATTTGAATAGGTTTTTTTTCTATATAACTTTTTCTGATATTTGCAATTTCATTTTGTTTTCGGCTTATTGCATCTTTAAAAGCTATAGTTTTCAATTAAAAAAATAATTGTAATGAGAATAATTTTATTTTATTATTTACTAAATTTGAAATTGATAATTTTAAAAAATCTCTTTTTTAAAACCGCTGGTGAATATATTTGATTCATTAATATTGATTGTGATTATTGCAAATTTCATTTCAAAATGTTCTGAAAATACAATTTAGCTGACTAGCTACACTGCTCAAAACAATTAGAGGAGCACATGGTTTTAACAGAATTACGCAAAGATGTCTACCATTAACTAACATAAAATGAATCATCCTTAAATTACAGCCTGCCAGGAAACGGAAGAAGAAAACTTTATATGCCAATCAGAGTTCATGACGTCAAAAACCAGAAAAAGGATATAAGGCCATAAATCGGGATGTTACTGAAACGTCTGTTTTATTGCCGTAACTGTGAAATTTGATTGCGCAGTTTTTCTGTTTTTAACACAAGCTTATGAGAATGTCTGAACAACGTGATTTACCGTAATCCATGGCATGGTGTGTCATAGGTCGACTGGAATCAGGCCAAACACAACGGAGTATCGCGGACACTATTGGAGTCACCAAAATTGTTGTTGCAAGGCTGTGGAATCGATTCCAAGAAACAGGAAATGTTAGACGTCGACCAGGGCAAGGTCAGCCACGCGCCACTACAGCAACTGATGGTTAACTGACGGTTAGCAGCCCATCGAAACAGAATAGAGAATGCTACTCAGCTGCAAAGACAGTTTTTCTTGGCAACAGGACGAAGGGTGTCCATCCAAACATTACGTAATAGGCTTCATGGGGGAGGGCTCTATGCATGTAGGCCAATGGTTTGCATTCCGTTGACCCCACGCCACCGTGCGGCCTGAAGAAAATGGGCTGCTGAACATCGAGACTGGCAGCAACATGATTGGAGCCAAGTGCTGCTTACAGACGAGTCCCAATTCAGTCTGGAGTGTGACACTCGACGTGTTCTGGTATGGCGGGAGAGGGGCACTCGAAATAATCCCGCATTCGTTCGTGAAAGGTCACAATACAGACGATCTGGTTGGATGGTATGGGGTGGAATCAGCATAGGTGGACGTACGGACCTGCATATCATTCGGAATGACACTTTGATGGGCCGCAGGTATGCACACGAGATACTGCGATCTCATGTCATCCCTTACGCTGGAGCCATTGGCGATTCCTTTATTTTCCAGGATGATAATGCCCGACCGCATAGAGCTCGTCTGGTGGAGAAAATGCTTGAAGCTGAAACAATACAGCGTATGGAATGGCCAGCGTGCTCTCCTGACCTGAATCCAATCGAGCATGTTTGGGACATGCTCGGATGACGCATTTCTGCGCGGTCAAGGCCGCCTGTGACTGTCCCAGACTTGGAGATTGCACTTCTTGAGGAATGGAACAGTATTCTCCAAAGTCTGATCGATAACCTCATCGCATCCATGACAAACAAGTGTGCAGCAGTCTTAGCTGTTCGAGGAGACCACACGCCCTATTAAAACTCATGCATCATGTCTATTCAGAGCCTTTTTTTATCGTTTACATGTAACCAAATTGTTTCCCTAAATCATCTTTTCATGTTTTTCCATATTTTCAAAGAATTAAAGCTTAATTCCGCATTGTTTTATTTTTTTCTCTGTATTGCGCATGGATACGCGTGTACTACCCCTTGTATGCCAATACGTGGCTGTCTCGCACGGTTTTCTTGATTTTTTTGCTTGCTCCCCTAATTGTTTTGAGCAGTGTAGCTAAAAAAATAAATGAAGTTAAAATACAAAGTCACTGGAGACTATGCGATTTTATGCAAAAAAGAAAGTTCATAAACTATTCTGAAAATGTGTTTAAATGACATTTGGATGGACAGTAAGGATTTTTTTTATCTGATTTAAAATTTTATTCCAGATAATGATATTAATTATTAAATTTGTCACTTAATGTATAATACCATTTGTTATAATTTGAATTTTAATGCAGTTGTACATCTTTTAAGTCTTAGTTATTATTTTAATGTAAAATCAAATTGTTTTCTTCTTTATTTTTATGAACACAAAAGAATATATACATGCACTGAATGACAATGCAGTAGAAAATTTAACCCATAGAAAAATTGTAAAAAAGTTAAAAGTCCAAGCCTTTCTTCGGTAAACTTGTAGAATATTGCAATAGAATAAGACAATGATAATAAATAAAAATAATGAGAAAAAAAATTAAAAAATTTAATTTAGTAAAAATCTTATTTTTCTGGAGGTTACGAGAAGCAAACTTGGTATTTGCGACATTTTACAATGAAAAAAAACGTGATGTGATAATGGCAGAGTAAATAATTAAGATTTCAATTCATTAACGCTCATTAAATATTTTAACAATGCTATTTTTCGATACTATAAAGTCAAACTAGTTGTAGTTATTCTTAAAAATACACACACACACACAAATTAATAGCAGAATAAGAAATAAATTCACCACACATAAAAATTATGCAAATATATACATTTTTTTTCAAGAAATAAATCTTTCACCCTAATTTTGAGAAATAATTTTACCATTATACGAAATAAACATTTTTTAAATAAGTTTAAAATTTTGTTAAAAAGAGCCCAAATGATCGGACACGTTTAATTTAAAACAGCTAGAGCCTCATCAAAGCAAAAATTATAAATATATATTTTTAAGCAAGTTTTATGCAGTGCTATACATAACAATTGAAAAACAATTTCCAATTCCCACACAGAATTGCTGCGTTTTGAAATTATAAGGTAATTTTAATTTTTCTTAGAAATAGAAAAAAAGAATGATATTTTCTCACAAAGCGAAAATATTACGCAATAAGCAATAGTAACGCTGTTTCCAGGTAGCTGGAATTAATTTTCCTCTATTGTCCAGAAGGGGAAAACAATATCTTTACCAAATTTGTGACACTTAAAAGTAGTAAACAATGTAGGAAATGGAGAAATTTAATTTTAAAAGCAATCGATAAATATATTACGTTATCCATTCTTTAAAATTATATTTAAAACAGACATTTTAAAAGAAAAAAAAGTTTATAGATTTTTTTTTCAGGATATTTTTTTAAGAATACAAAAAGCCCATAAAACGAATATAAAATTAGTTATGCTTAGAATAATCCATTCATCTATTGATTATTTCTAATTCTATACAAGAAAGGAATTATTTCTTTTACAAAGACTTTTGAAATCGCATCCATAAAACTATGCACTTTGTATGAGAAATATTTACACGAAAGCTTTTTTTTTTCAAAATATGTTTAACAAAAATGAATTGTGACGTTTCCGCATAGATAACAAGTAGAATCAAATTGCTTCCC
>JAOUZG010022948.1:132899-216446 GCA_026289955.1 Argiope argentata
CGCATAGATAACAAGTAGAATCAAATTGCTTCCCACGGGAACAACCATCGATAACGGATGCGGCGGTTTCATATAGATAACAGGTGAGAAGATATCAAATTGCTTTCTCACGGGAAACAACGATAGATAACCAGGAATTTGTGGAAGGGGAAAACTGCAGACTAGACGGGACCAAGATGTCTCCTGGTTAGACGCCATTTACCCCTCTCTTGTGATTGGAGAGATAACTTGGGCCAGGTGATCAAAAACTTCGGGAATGATGCTGATTGGTCATTTGCCACCAAGGGCCGGTTTCTGAGACCGAGATAAAACCGGTGTGAAAAAGCGATCTGGGAGGAGACTGACAAGGAGACTGCCGAGTAGCATCAGCTGGTGATTGGAGCGAGAATTCAACTTGGAATTCTGTGGAAAATTCTCAGGAGAGAATTTTGGAATGTACGTAGGCCGCCTCACTCTGTAGCCGAGCCCACGTGGAGTTCATCGGAACGTTTCAGCGTCTCGTCTGAAGTGTGAAAGCTCATCCGAGCTTTGGGAATACCTCCAACCAGTTGAACAGCTGCCTCCTGAGTTGCTCTTCCAGCCAGTTCATCACTTTAAGCTCTACAAAACCCAGCAGGTTAATCAACAAGCAGAGAATCCCGAACCTCGGGCCAGATCTTGCGGGAGTTTCAAGAACTCCACCCTCCGTCTTCATCTACGAGAGAGATTACCTGACAATTTGAGGCACAGCACTTTTCCCTAGTGGAATCCTGTAACCTATTTAATCAAGAAGGTGTAGTTGTGCGAAAAATATATATGTATTATAGCTGAAAATAAATAGATTTTTATTTCTCCAAGACCTGGCTTGTCTTCGGCCCAACTCACCAGTAGCCCCGGCCAAAACGTTACAGAATATAAGATCTCTTTATCGTACAATGCGTAAAAAATGACCAACTTAAAAAATTATTAATATAAAATTAATCGTTCTGCAGTTAATCACCATGATAAACACTAGACAATGCTTCATTGTCAAAAACAGCAAAAAATGAGATCGAATTATAAAAAACTGCAATTTGAAATTCAAGTAAATTAATCGCAATATTGTGTTGATTTTTCAATAATGATAATTTTACCTTGAAACACTGAAAAATATATTGTATTCATAATTCTTATAAATTAATACACAATAGTCTTATTTTTTAATGAATGGGCCGAAAAGACATTGAAGGAGTCGGTCGATTTCAATTTTATGTCCGATATTAATGTAAAACCTTAAAGTTAGCTATAGGCAAATGTGTTGTAAGTAAGTGAAAGAAGAATAAAAAGAGTAGTGGGTTCCTTTCAACCTAAAATCGCAAATTGTTACAACTTCCCGTATTGATAATATGCTATCTCAAAACGACCTGAGCCGACAGCTCTGAAAGAAAAGAAGGGTATCGGGTGATCTCCGGCCCTCCAGGGGGCGGAAAAGAAATCTTAGAAACACAAAGCACTCTTCCCTTGTGTCCTCAGGGTTCCATCTCCTTAACGGGAATAAAGATAAAAGGAGAAATCTGTGAATGGATTGAAAAGTGAATAGACTTGTTATTCTTGGAATAAACGTCACACTGAATTGCATATCAGTGAAATCTATCGGAGCAGAGACTTCTCACTTTCCGATAATTTCACTGTAAAGTGATTAGTCAACTCTTCCCTCAATTGTAGTGACCTTGACTTTCCAATATTCGCATTTTACAATCCACTATCCTTTGATCATTGTTATTGCTGTGATATGAGTCGTAGCCGTCTATGGACATGCGCGTTCGGACTTCCGAATGGAGAGGACGCAATACAACACCTTGCTTTGACGAAGCCGGAGCTGCTTTCACGGGGTGTGAACAGAATTGATGATTTGATGAAGAAGAAGTGAACAGGGATTCGGGGAAAAGCCGGACTGGTCCTTGTCAGGACCTATGAGGAAAGGTGGACTCCTGTTCATCATCATTTAAAGAGGAGATGATGGAGACCCAACTCTTTGTGGTTGCGGATGAGAAGAGTTATGATGTCATCAAAGAAAACCAAGATCAAAGGGGGCGAACCAGCCAGCCACCAACACTAACAAGACCAAGATCTCCGTCATCCATCACCATCTAGGATGAATATATGGCGGAGAACTCTACTGCCATCACGCAAGCCATTACACTGAAGGAAATCTTGGGGAATCGGGCTCAAGCGCTCGTTCAAGCCAAGTCAGAGTCTGAACACGACCAAGTAAAGAAGGAGATCGATCAGGTGAGCAGTTCCTTGAATACCCTCCTTCTTAGATTAGAGATCCCCCTTTTAAATTACCAGCTAATGTTAAATCTTTAAACTTAATATGGGCTAAAGTGCTAAATAATAACAATAAGACTAACACAACCTCACCAAATGTGATAAATGATTTAAATGTTAAGAATGTAAAAAATGTGCAGAATGTAAAAAATGCAAAAAATGAGACTGTAAAAAATAATGCTAATGTAAAAAGCACTCCCAGAAGGAGGCTTTCAAATTTAGATCAAATTAAAGAGATGAAAAATAAAATAGTTTCGACAAAAGGCAGTCCAGTTAAAAATATTTTTTTAAAAAGGAGTAGCTGATAAAGATGGCTTCATAGCCCCAGCTAAACATCAAATTAGAAAAGTAAAAAATTTAACGATGAAAATAAAAATAATGATATAGATATAGTAGAACAGCCGGAAGGAATTAATGAGGTTGTGTTAGACGATGAAGTCATTGCCGAACTATCCCCTGCACCAAAAAGAAGGAGAGGGCCACCCTTCTTCGTTACACCTTGAGCAGATTTTAACATAATGTTAAGTATCTTAGAGGCTCCTTCCTTAAACTCAGTCAGGAGTAATAAATTCCTAAAATTAACTGTTGAAACCGAGGACGATCGTGGAAACCTTTCTCACCTCCTTGAAGCTCAGGGTGCTGTGTTTAAAACCTTTATGCTTAAGAAAGATAGGCCCATAAAGATCGTACTTCGAGGACTTCGCTCCTGCACTCCTGTTGAAGAAATAAAAGAGGAACTACAAAAAGAAGGGTTTACAGTTTTTAGTGTACCCAACTGTCGACATTCCGCACCAAAACACCGATGTCGATATTCTATGCTCAAATAGCAACCGGCCCTCTGTCAGAAATGGTCTACACTCTCACTGAGATGTTTGCCACAAAAATCTCAGTGGATCGTTACAGAGGTAGGAAGGGGCCTTCCCAGTGCTGGCGGTGCCAGGGCTTCTTCCACATCTCTGAAGCCTGTTAACTACCAATAAAATGTATTAAGTGTGCAGGACCTCATAGGGCCAAAGACTGTTCATTACGGTTTGAGGATGCATTAAAATGCGCTAATTGTGCAAGAGATCATGCGGCGAACTGGCATCAGTGTCCCCAATTCCCTAAGTCTGGTGGTCAACACCAAGCCACCAATAAAATTCAAAGCAATACCCCCTCCAATAAATCCGTTTGTGATCCACCCAGGACGCAACGACCTCTTAAAAAATTCAGAAAAGTGGAAGAGAATGTGTCATTTTCGAAAATTCTGACAAATTCAGAGTCAGAATTTCCCTTACTAGACAAAACTAAGGAGCGTGAACCTATCACCCCAGTTATCACTAAAACTATTCCAAATCAGTCAGTCCCAATGGCTGCAATTAATTCCAAATTTTTCACTGACATCCTTTCTGGTCTAGCTTGTTTTAATGAGAGAAAACTGGTGTGATTCACCCCTTCTACTCCAAGCCTTTAAATTAGCTCTTCCTTCAATCCGTGCAGCATCCCACGAAGCTGATATCGCATATTTCCTTTTTGAGCAATATGTCAGCCTTAGTAACGGCCCTGCACTATAACTTTCTCTCTTCTCTACAATAAACTTGCATAATCTTAAAATTTACACTTGGAACGCTAATAGCTTGCTTAACAAGATCGCTTTGTTTTAGAGCAGAATCTTGACGTTTTTTTAGTCCAAGAGACCATGCTCCCTCCGGAGTACACACCCTTAATCGCTAATTACCGGATCTACAGAAATGACAGATCCGAACCTGTTGATAATAGTTATCGGTGCACTTTCGGAGGCACTTGTATTTATGTTAAATCAATAATTGATCATCACGTCATCCACACCCCCGTTTTAGAGAGGATGGACGTGACAATTATTGAGGTTAAGTTAGGAAATATCCCACCCATCAAAATTGTGTCAGCTTATGCGAGGTCTGGGGGTCCGCATAATTACCTTTTGGAGGATATTAAAAAAAACTTTTAAATTTAGGCTCAAACGTCATCATTGTGGGTGATATGAACGCAGGACATATCGCCTGGAATAACTGTATTTCAACAGCACGTGGTAAAACACTGTATAATTATTTATCAAAAGTAGACGGGGTTAATGTTTTGGCACCCCACTCTCCAACGCACGTTAATTTTGTTAGTAATCCTGACCCCGTTTTAGACCTCACAATATTAAAGTTAATTCCTTGTAACTCTCAAATTAGAGTTCTAATTTACTTAGATTTAGATCACCTTCCAGTAGTTTTGACTCTTAATACTGGAAACTTTTCTCTAAATTCATCAGCACATTTTGACATATCTTAAATTCAAAACCCCTTTCCCCTTTCAAAATTGATAGCAATGATGACGCAGAATTTGCAGTTGGTTGTTTAGGAAAAATTTTAGCTGAGGTACTCACAGAATCCTCAAAACCAAAAATTAATAAACCTCCAGAAAAGCTTTGTTTAGAAATCCAAAACAAAATTAAACTGCGAAATTATTGCCGTCGTATTTGGCAGCTCTCAAGGGATCCTCAAGCGAGGCGCAATCAACGCCAACTCCAGCTTGAGATCAAAGGGTTAAAAGTAGGTCACTTCGAGCAGAGACAAATTGATGAACTACAGGAACTCAATGAAGACATACGTGGAATGTGGCGGTGGTTTTCTTATTTCCGCAAACCATTCTCCCCGATCCACTCGTTAAAGGGGGAGACAGGCGGGCTTGCCCTAGCTCCCATTGAAAAGGAGAAAGTTTTAACTCATAGCCTACAAAAAGCAGTTTGTAGTCATTCGAGTCCTGGGGTTTGAATTGAGAAGACGTGTCTCTCCTTGCTCTAAACCACAAGACGCCTCCACCTCCCTTGCTCCCGCTAGCTAATCTGATTGGACCCGACTCGTCCTTTTTAGAACCAGTGATGGAAGGGTCTTCCTTAGATTCTATCAAAAGAGCAGACGTTATGTCTGGTGACGATAAACCATCAAAGAGACTTTGCATACGTCGAAAATATGGTAATCGAAAATGAAAATCAAGGCGAAGAAGCGTGCGCCGTCTGTTTCCGAAGAGAAAAACATCGCAGAGTATTGCTTATTCATAAAACTGAGTACGATCACCTCATACACAAAATGCAAATCTTGGACAGCCTCCGATTCAGGGTTTCGGAGGAAAAAGAGACCTTTAAACTATACAATAGCGATGCAATTTACATCAGGGACCAAATGGAGCACCTGAAGGGTGAGTTGGATAGGTCAAGATCCCCCCCCCCAAATAAAGAAAATAAATTTCAGGAGATCTTCAAACGTAAAAATAAAAGGAAAGGAAAATAAAATGACGGAAACCCCAGCTAAGGAAATTACCACCCAAAATAAATTTGACAACCTAGCAAATTTTAGTGAAAATGAAACAGAAATTCCCATAGTGCATAGCAACCCCCACCACCACCCATTATGCTAAAATTCACCTCTGATTATGATAGAGTGCTCCAAAAACTACACGAAAACATTAAAATTAAAGATTCAAAATTAGGAAACAGGTTCATCTGTGTATTCACAGAAAACCGCGGAGAGCACCAAAACATGCAGGATCTTTGGAAAGCAAATGCGCTTGTATATTATGTCATCCAACCAAAGGCCGAAAGTCTTGTTAAAGTTGTAATCAGGGGCCTACATATTGATCATATGGTCGACGATATTAAGGACCATCCAATAGCGAAAGGATTCTCAATGGATAAAGTCACTAGACTAACGCAAGCCAAAACTAGACGCCCTCTACCCTTGTTCCTTGTTGAACTCAGGCGCACAAAAAATGTTCAGGATATTTACAAAGTTGAACACATCAAATACCTGCGGGTCACTATTGAGGTAGAAATACCGTGGTAGAAATTCGGTAGCGCAATGCTATAAATGTAATCATTTCTGACACAAATCTCTAATTGCCAGTTAAAACCTAGGTGTCTTAAATGTAAGGGTGCACATAACACCAAAGAATGCACCATTCCCAATCGACTGGAAACCCCAAAATAAATTAATTGCAATTAAACCGGACATGTTACTTCGTACAGAGGCTGTGAGGCCTTCCCCAAGCTACCTAACAAACAAACAATCACGAATAATAGAAATTACCCTACTCAGCATAATCAGGCCTTCATTAAGCCAAATATCTCTTTTGCTTAACTTCTTAATGGTAGCAAACCCCAACATATGGCACCACTTAACTTAACCATAACCGCTATTCAAGGTATAAACATTCCCAACGCAAACAAAGATGAAATCGCCAGTGATATGTTAGCTTTGATGGATCTCTATCAACAATTAAAATTTTTTTTAAAGCTATTCCCGGAAATTATTCAACTGGCCCAGGAACTGAAAAAAGTAGAAAAAATCGAAGATAAAGTATTTATAATCCTTAGGACTGTTATGAAAGCCATGGAAAAACCTAATAATGTTCTCCTGCAACTCGCTTAATATCATGTACTGGAACGCAAATGGGATCAAGGCTAAAATTAACGAGCTCAAACTGTTTATCAATGAGCATAGTCCCGATATAATACTCTTACAAGAAACCCACCTGAGACCGGGACAAAAAAATATACATCGCAAACTATTCAGTTTATTATTATTACAGAGAATTGCAAGACGACAAGTGGCAGTACTGCGTTAGTCATTAAAAACTCAATCCCACATTATCAAGTCACCCTCCAAACTCTCCACTACGTTGAAGCACCCTCGTAGCTATCACATCCAAAAATAGAAACCCTTTAACATTAATCTCCCCCCAAATGCAGACCACAATCACTTCATCTTTGATATTGAAAATCTTCTACAAATCAGTCCTAAATATCATAATCTGTGACGATTACAATGCACACCATACCTCTTGGAGATGAAGCAATGACAATAGTTAAGGCATCACGCTCAGAAATTTCATAGATAGTGCAGGATTAGAATTAATTGTACCTAATGAACCAACCCGTTACGGAATAAACTCTGCCTCCACAATAGATTTAGTGATAATAGAAGACTTCCTTTACCCCTACAAAATAAATTCCTTAGCTGAAATGAGCTCTGACCACAACACGGTCGCTGTAATATTTTACCTAAATTATTCACTACCAGACACCAACTCTAAAATGAACTCAAATTGGAAAAGAATTTAAAGAGCATCTCCAAAATAACCATTTTGAAATTATAAATATTAACACCCCATCAAAAATAGATCAACTTGCTAAAGATATTGAAGATGCAATCATCACCAGTAATAATGCTAGCTCCTTCCTTACAAAACTCAATCAACCTTACGTTAACCCCCTACTAAAAAATCTTGATGCTGAGAGAAATAAGATGAGAAAATTATACCAACAAAATAGATCTTCAACAATCAAAACTATTCTAAATAAAATGAACAAACAGATAAATAAACTTGACAGTGAAATCAGGAGCAACGAAATGGCCGAAAAACTGACCAACTTAAACAACGAAAATGGGGAACTATGGACCCTTGTGGGACCTTTGAAAAAGAAAAAAACAAATTATTCCGACCCTTAACGGTCCTGATAGTACTGCACAAACAGATCCTGAAAAAGCAAATTGCTTGGCTAATAGCCTGGAGACTCAATTTAATTTAAACAACTTATCTCTTGAGGAAACCAAAAAAGAGGTCGAAGAAACTTTAAATTACTTTCGCGACACATAGATGGCGCCCCTTAATCAAAGATACCCCGAGGTAGACCGCCCGTAACTATCTCAGATAGTAAACACCTTAAAGTAAGAAAGCCCCAGATATTGACAACATTACAAATAAAATGATTAAGAAATTACGTTTAAATTTAATTTTAATTTTTACCTTGCTTATACAAAAGATTTTGGAAGTAGGACACTTCCCAACGTGTTGGAAGATGGCAACGGTAGTCCCGATTTTCAAGCTAGGAAAGGACCCCACAAACCCAACAAGATATAGGCCAATTCTACTACTTTCTACTATTAGCAAAATTGTTGAAAGCATCATCCTCAAGAAGTTAAACACACACCTAGAAATGAGCAACATACTCTGCCCTGAACAATTTGGGTTCAGATAAAATCTCTCACCAACACAGTTAGGGTTGTAAAATACATCACAGAGAGTTTCACCAACAAACAAAAAACAGGAGCGAGTGTGGATAAATGGACTCATATTTAAGTTGATCAAAAATTAGATTCCAGGCTATCTGATCAAAATCTTAGAGTCCTACCTCACTGCCAGATCCTTTAAAGTCAGAGTACAACACGAACTATCTGAAACCAGAAAGTGGGAGTGCCACAGGGCTCCAAGTTAGGCCCGATACTCTTCTTTCTTTACATTAACGATATCCCTACGCAATTCAACACCATGTTATGCCTTTACGCAGATGACACAACGATACTAGCTAGAAACAAAAAAATCAACTACATCCATATCGCGCTCAATAGACACCTCAAAAAGCTCGAAGAATGGTTCGAGAAATGGAAAATAGAAATAAATGCATCCAAAATGAGGCAGTTATGTTCCACAAGGGCAGAGTTCAACCAAATTTTCCGAAATTAAAAATCAAAAATAACATGGTTCCCTGTTCTCAGGACGTGAAATATCTAGGATTAATACTCGATAGGAAATTAATTTGGAAAAAACATTTTATTCATATTAAAGAAAAATTTCCAGCACTATGGCGTAATTCCCCCCTGTTAGAATCCCCCAACTCGAAAATGCTTATCTTCACAGCCTATCTGCGTCCAGTACTCATGTATGCATGCCCTGTTTGGGACTATGCAGCAAAAAGCAACCTGAAAATCCTCCAACAGCATAATAGAATAATTCGCAAATTTGCAAAGCCACCTAGTACATGAGAACTGCGGACCTCACTATAGCCCTTAATTATAACTAATTCAACGAAACAGTACGAAAACTCTCAATATTTTTAATAGGATGGTCAATAGTGATAATGCAGCTCTTAAAAACATTATTAAATATTCCTCTGACACCAAAATTAGTAGACCCAGAAACGTCACAATATAGCAATTATTTTCTCTCCTTCCTAAGTTTTCATGCACCAAAATCACTTCACTATCACTCCCCATTGGCTACCAACATACAATAGCTTACACACAGCATCTAACCTCCCGACCTAGCAAAAATACTTTTCTCGCAGGTCTGCACACGGCACTCTAGGTCACGCCCACCAGTCTGGGCGAAGAGCTCTCATTAGACGACGCTCCCACACTTTCCATCTTAAGTCCTCTCCTAAGTTCCTGAAAGAAAGCACATCACTCAGTTGACCACCGCAGATCAGGGAACATCTACAGCAATGCTGATCTTCGCAAGGAAGGAGATAGCTGCTGGATGAAGCGGCGGGTGCTCCAACCAACATTCAGTTTTCCTTTCCTTCAATTTTCCTTCAAAAGCAGTTTGAGCCGCACGCTGACCTGTGGTTAAAGAATGTCTCTTTAAACGACTACGTCAGCGATCAGCTGGGGAGTTTCCTGACATCACCACATTTAAACAACCTTGAACTGGTTAGGCCGTCGGAGATTTTGATTTTTATCAAGAACCTGAAGCCAAACAAATTGCCAGGATTGGATTTAATTACGAATCGCATGCTTCAAAACCTTACACATAAATTTATTTTATATTTAACTTAATTAATAGAATGTGAAAACTTTGTTTTTTCCCCGATAGTTGTAAAAAAGCTGTGGTTGTCCCTATTCCAAATCCAAACTCTGATTTGTCTCTTCCTCAAAGTTTCGGTCCCATCTCACTACTTAGTAGCTAGTGTAAAGTGTACGAAGAGTGCTTTGGAAACGCCTGAATCAATTTCTCAGCGACAACAATATTTTAATTTCTGAACAATTTGGATTTCGTAAAAACCTGTCGACGAATCACCAACTAATTCGTGTTACAGAGTTGATTCATTATGGCTTTCAAAAGTCCCAAACCACAGGTGCACTTTTTCTGGACGCATCCAAAACCTTTGATAAAATTTGGCATGAAGGGCTATTATTCAAGCTCATGCGAATTAGATTTTCTGCGCAATTTGTCAAAATTTTACTCGTAATTTTAGGGTACGAGCAAACAATATAATTTCTTCACCCAGACCAATGCTGAGCGGTTGTTTACAAGATAGTTTACTCTACCCAACTCTTTTTAACATTTATGTCAACGATCTTCCTATAGTTAGTAATTGTCACGTAGCAATTTTTACAGACGATACCACCATACTCACACAGCATAGGAATCCACAGTCAGTCATATACAACATTCAACAGTACATGACCGTTTTGCAGTGCTGGCTCGTTGGCTGGAAAATAAAAGTCAATCCAACTAATTGCGCGTGCCTCCTTTTTTCTAAAAAAGTGAAAATGCCCGACTTAGAACCTATCCAAATTTTCGACCAGCCCATCCCCTCTATAAATGAGTACAAATACTTAAGGTTGCTATTAGACGCAAAATTAAACTTTAATAGTCATATTAGAGCAGCTCTATCAAAAGCAACTGGTACGAGTATTAAACTCTACAGCTTAATTTCTCCTCGAAGCAAGCAATCAATTAGGATCATGCTTCTGTTCTACAAAGCCATAATAAGACCAATATAATTGTATGGTTTTTAAATTTGGGGGGCCACATTAGCCACAAACATCAAGAAGTTGCAAGTTTTTCAAAATGGACAATTAAGGCGAATCGATAATGCATCCTGGTCCGTCAGAGGTAAAATTATACGCGACGACCTCAAAACTGAACCTGTTTCGGAATTTATTAAAAGAACGTCAAAAAAGTTCTTCGAAAAATTACCCCAGATTCGTAACAAGTTACTTCAATAACGATCCTGCAGTTCCCAGCTCTCGTAAGAGACCGAGAGCTGCAATCGATAATTGTTACTTCATTTTTCCAGCCGTTAAAAAGATGAAAACAAATTAACTCTGTTACCAATCTCGTGGTTTAAAATTTCAAAATTATTTCTGTTTAGGCCTTAGATAGCTACGATGTGTGAAATCTAGAATTTTTATTTTTTCAACAAAATAAGCAAAATAGTTTATATCTTGTCCCAATAGTTTAAGGCACGTGCAACGTGACTCCATTAAAATTCTCTGAATTGTCCCATAAATAATATAAATCTATTATTTTATTTTAATTAAATTATTTTTCAAAAAATCATTAATTACCAAAGTTAATAGCTTTATTGTGCTCATCCAAACTAGATCAAATTAATTTTAACTTTACCCTAAACTTACGAATTAAAGTATTTATTCCAAATTATGATGTGGAGGGGCTCGTAACCACTTTGTCACATCGCAGAACTCCGAAACATCACGATTTTGCCGTTGCCGTCTCTGGATGGCCACACATAAGTAATTAATGGCCATTCAAGTTTATTTACTTCAATGGCACCATCCATTGGTAGAATTTAGAAATAAAGCGAAAATGTTAAAGAAATTATATTTATTTTCAATTCAACTTTTTCAGAAATTTTTTTACTCCAATAAATAAATTAAATTAATAGTATTGAAAAAGAATTTAAAAAATAAACTGAAATAGATAAATTAATTCGACTACTTATTTCTTACATTAGTAAATTAAGTATTAATTATAATTAATAAATTTTAAATTAGATAATAATTAATAATTTTTAACTAGCATAATTATTGAAATAACAGACATTTGCAACAAATATTTAAAAATAGCAACAGCAAAATTATTTGTTACTCAAAAAAGGTAGATTATGCATCTCTAGTATCGGGTGATCCCGGATCCAGGAGGAAAGGAAATCCTAGAAATACAAAACATTCTTATCTTGTGTCCTGAGGGTTCCATCAATTTAACGGGAATAAAGATAAAAGAAGAAATCTGTGAATGCGTTGAAAAGTGAGTGGGCCCGTTATTCTTGGCATTATCGTAGCATTGAATTGCATATCACTGAAATCTATCAGAACGGTGACTTTTCACTTTCCAGTGACTTCACTGGAAAGGAGAAATCACCTATCCCCTCACTAATAACGACCTTGACTTTCCCACACTCGTTTCTGACATTGTGCTATCCTATAAAAATCATTTTTAACTGCCTATAAAACGAGTTCCTGACAGCATGAATTTTTTTCACCTTTCTGGCGCCTCCCATTGGTAGAATTTAGAACTAAAGTAAATATTTTAAAGAAATGACATTTATTTTTAATTCAACTTTTTCAGAAAATGCTTTACTCCAATAAATAAGTTAAATAAATAGTAATGAAAAAAAACTTAAAAAGTAAGCTGAAATAGATAAATTAATTTAACCAAGCGTTCCTGAAATTAGTAAATTAAGTATTAATCACAAATAATAAATTTATAATTTAATATTAATTAATAATGCACTCTATAACAAAAAAAAAATTGACGCACCAAGAAGAAGTTGGCCAATTGAGACAAAAATTGGTGGATAGGAAGACACAGTACACAATAGTAAACGATTAACATCTCAGAACAATGGGGTCAATTCATGTGACGTCAAAGGTACATGACATGTGACTTCTGTGCATGGCATTTAAGTCTTCATCCGCAAAGCTTTCCTCGATGAGTCTGTCATTAACGCCCTCTACCAAGTTTGAAGCGGATTTTTTGTTTACATTTGTTGATGTAATTTTGAGACGTTTTCTTTCCTCCTGTTTAAGTTAAAAGATGAAAGACTGATGTGCTGCTGGATGCTTTAATGCGAAACACAAGTTAATACCATGATAAAATGCATTTTTTAAGTTTCCTTTCAACAATCCTGACATTGATTGTTAGCTTTGGAATGGAAGGTTGTTGTTTTTGGAGTTACGATATGCGCCGTTTATTTTCAAGAATTCATTTAGTGTGTTTATATTCACAAAATTGTGAAACCCATCCCTGTTCCAGTAATTTTTTTTAGAAAACCCTCTCAAAGGAAAAGAAATCGGTACGTGTATTGCTGCCTAAAACAAATGGGGACAATTAAACAAAATCTTCAGTGCAATTCTAATTTTCTTTATTGACATTTGATGGAATTGTCTGATAATTTTGAATATGCTTAGAAGATTTTGAAATGTTTACATGAGTATTACATTACATTTATCCTACAAAATCTTATCTAAATTTAGTTGATGTAAGTAAGTAAACTTTTATTGTAAAAACTATCTCTCTTAACTGAAAATTAGTGGCTGTAATGCTGACTTGGGTGAAGGTGAATAAATTTCTTTAAGATTTATTAAATAAATGGATCTTTTCCAATTACTGAAAAATTCAATTTTCGTATTGATTGTAAACAGCATTTATAATTGATGTATGGTATTAAAAGTGCTCTTAATTTGGTAAATGGAATGCTACATACTGTAATGCTACTTTTTACTGAAATAATTCACAAATTACAAAACGAAGTTCTAGATTCTGTGAAAAAGATTCATTCCTGAGAATATTGTTAAAAATATTAAAATGAGGGCATTGACAAATTTCACGAAAGAAAGGTTTTTTTCTATATAGTCTTTTAATTTTGAAGCAGATCTTCAAAAATTAAATATGTCAAAGCATCCATTTGATTTTTTTAAAAAATTACAAATCCAGTTGATTTTTGAAAATAAAGACTCCAGATTCATTATTGACTGCATAGAAACAGATCACTCCAACAGAACAGCAAATGATTTCCAGTTTTTATAAAGAAGTAAATATTTTAAAAGATATGATAGTCATAATACTTTCAAGAGCTGTCAACTTCATTTCACCATTACACTGTGATAGCATATCTGACTACGAAATTTTTTTAATTAAAAGCTATCTGATGGATGTATTAGAACTGAATGATTTTGTGATGACAGATAAAAGTTTTCAAATTGAACAAGAACTTAAAAAGAAAAAGGACATAAGTTGAAAATAAAATTTTAAATGACTGTACTCAGTTTAATATCACTGAAAGAATTGATAACTTATATAATATTACAATAGAAAGAGCCATTTCAAAAATTATAAATGAATAAATATTTTGTATGGGCTGTCCTTTATACGTGCTTATATAATATCAATTACTTGCATGTTGTATAACTTTCAAAGACCATTAATTAACATCAAATAAATTTTTGTATTCTTATTTTAGTTTTAGCATTATAATAAAATGCATTTTAAGGTTTTTACTTTTTGAGTGTGAACCTTAAAGCTTTCATTTCCTTGTAGTAATTCATATTATTTTGTTATTGCCATGTAATCACATCTAATAACTTAAGAGCAAAATGGATGGCTTCAGAGATCATTATTACTAGTTTTTTCAAATACATTTGTTTATTTGTAATACACTCAAGTCAAATTTATGTCAGGTAACTGTTGCTATAGTTAGAATGAAATGTCATTAGTTTATTTATTTAAACTGAAATTATTGTTATCATAATATCATGCTATACTATTGTGCACTTCAGTGATTTCTGTTTTAAAAAATATTGGTCTTTTCATCGAAAATCAACTTCTGTAGCAATATTTGTTATATATTTTTTATTTCTAACTTCCTTGTTACATGAATGTTTCACTTTTTTTTCTACTTTAACCTATTGATTTTGAATAAGAAAATTCTATAAAAGCATATTCTTTCTATCCCTCTTTATATCCTATTTTACTTTTATATTTGTATTTATCATGATCTTATTCTTGTTTATTAAATTTACTGCATTGTATGTTTTATTTTATATTTGTTCTGAGTAATTTTTATCAATGTAACTATAAAATACATTTCAGATATGTTTTGTTTTAAAAGCGTATTGTTCAATATTATGTTTTTATAGGTGATAAAGAAAATGTTCAGTATTCAGGTTGTTTCTGTTGAATGAAATTGATTTAATCATTTTTGACATTCTTTCTATACTATGTTTATATTCTTTGTGTCTAGAAAAAGAAATGTTGATAAACAACTTTTGAGTTTTTTTTAATAGGTAAGAGCACTGAAACATTCATTTAATCATATTTTTTTAAAAATAATTGTCATATGTATTTTATCTTTTTTTAAATGTGTAAATAAAAATTATGAAGGCATAATTTTATTTGTTTGTCCTTTAATGATTTCTATAAGTTAAAATAAAATAACTGGTTCTGGTTGCATAGATTTTAAAAAATGGTATCTATACCTTTTATAGTTCATAATTTGCAATTGTAAACAAAATTTATTACATATATTAAAAAATTGAGTTTCAAATTTTTTTTCTTCTGAGCAAACTGAAAACATCAAAGTCTCAAATAAAAATCATTTACTTAAAATCTCTTAATAAAAATTACTACTTAAGAAAAAAAAAATGTAAAAATTTTATTGCTAAGCTTTAAAATTTTAACTTATCTAAACTTATCTTATTATTATCTTATTATATCTTTAACTTATCTTATTATTGAATTTTATATTTATAAAATTCAACCTACAGAGAAGGATAGGTTCTGTTTCTCTGTGATTTAACATTAATTTTTTTTTAAAAGAAAATATGTAATTTTTTAGAAACGCCACCATAGCCATTTGTCAAAATGTATCTTTTGAGCTATATATATATAATATGGAAAAGTAAAGAATAAAAGGGTAGCAAACAAAATAAAAAGTGATATTAATTAATTAGACAACAAATAATTGCATAGAAAATTCTAATTGAAATTTTAGGATAAGAAATAAAATTACAATACTACAAAAGTTTGGTGAAAATAATTCATAATATTAAATTTTAAAAAATATGAAAAGTTTTTTTTATAATTATTCGGCTTGAGTAACATTCAACTGCAACAGCTGACTGCAATGCTTTCTTCAACGTTATCGGCAGACCTCCCGATATGCGCAGAACGGTTGAAAATTGAACAGAATCGGTTTGTTTGGTACGTGACACGTGACCCATGAATTGACCCCATTGAGTAATTTATTTCAGAATTACAGTAACAAGTTCAATAAGGTGTTGACCCGCCTCTAGCTTGGATACAAGCTGCCACAAGGCGTGGCATAGACCGATAAAAATTCCGGATTGTCTCCTGCAGTATTTCCTGCCAAATTTTTCCAATTGTCGAAGTCATCAACATTCCATGGAAAATGCAATCGCCTTTCGATCATATGCCAGACATACTCGATGGGAGAGATATCTGTCGATCTGGCAGGCCAAGAAAGTGTTAGACAAGCTTGCATTCAGTTCATAGCAACACTTGCCGTGTGTGGTGTGGCATTGTCCTGCTGAAAAACCAGCCGAGGGTATTTCAAAAGGAACGGTAGCAAAACAGGTCTTAGGATGTCGTCGACGTACCGCTGTACAGTAAGTGTACCTCTAATGACAACCAAAGGGGTCCGGCTATCACAGGAAATGGCACCCCAGACCATAATGCCTTGTTGAGGGCCGGTGTGGCGTGCAATAGTGAAAACACGATCCCCCCTCTGCCCTGGGTGTTTCCAAATATGTCTTCGATGGTCGCCAGGCCATAGTTGGAAGTTGGATTCGACGCTAAAGACCGTACGTCCCCAGTTGGCATCATTCCAACCTGATCAAGCCATGCACCACTGAAATCTGGCTCGGCAGTGTGCAGGCATGAGTGGCAGTTGGTATAACGGTCGGGCCAAGCGTAAATTTCGCTGTCTAAACCGTCTGTGAATGATCATGGTGAACACAGGTGTTTGGGTTGAACATCTGATGGTTGATAGAGATGAAGAAGGCGCTGTGACAGCTGATCGGACAATCACTCTGTCTTCACGATCTGTCGTGGCCCCAGGTTGACCGCTACCATCCTGACGCTGAACTCTGCGATTTTCCACCCATCCTTGCCAATATCTTTGAATCACCGCATCGCTTCGACTCAAATGACAAGTGATTCTCCGATTTGTCCAACCGGCCTCTTCCAATGCTACGACTGTCCAACAGTGACAGTTTCTCGTAATGAGCAAGAACCCTGCGGCGAGGCATTTTTTAAAGTTGTTGACAGGTAATCTGAATCGCAATCAAATCGAAAGTTTTAACAATCGTTGAAGAATTGCTCCTTACAGACATCTGTTGGATACGCAGCTCCGATGCGCTGGATATCAAACTATTCATTCATTGGACACTAAAATTTAATCATTTGCATATCTGGTCAAAACACTCATGGATACGAAATTTCAAAGCAATCGGACGATTGCTTCTTGGTGCGTCGATTTTTTTATTATAGAGTGTATGATTGAAATAACAGATATTTGGAACAAATATTTAAAAATAGCAATAGCAAAATTGTTTTTATTCAAAATAAAAAACGTGGATCATGCATCTCAATAATCAGGAGCGTGCAACGTTTCCTTTTTTTGTCAGTTTACACTTTGTCTTTTGAAACGCCTTATTCCATTCCTTTGTCCATGTAATTTTTTCCCATATAACCTTCGCCTTTGAAACATTTGCTAATGGGGCTGCAATTACATTAAAGATTTTGCATATTAAGTGTAATATCCCACTAAATCCGGATAATCTATAATTTACGTTTTTGCAGTGGGAGTGGGGAAATTTAAGACCGTCATGATTTGGGATTTTGTGGAAGTTCACACACACCCCTCCTTCCCTTCGATATGTCTTAGATATTTAATGAGGTTTTGGGAAATTTTGCACTCCAACGACTTTATAGTTAAACTTGCGTCACCTACACGTTTTACGATTTCCTTCATGTGTTTCAAATTATTCTTCCAATTTCTCAAATAGATCACAGTTTTATTTAAATACTGGATGGAGAAGCTTTTAACTTTTTAACACCAGCGACATGAGCTTATTAAGGAAATACGGTGCACTGACCAATTCAAAAGGCATTCTTAATGGAAAATTGGCACCGAAACTTGTTAGAAGACTCTTAGAAGACTTCCTACCCCTACGCCATTACTCCTGCAATTGCATTTCTGGTATGAGTTATTTTAAAACCCCAAGAAATTAGCTTCACTTTAAATTATTATACTATATGTATACTTTTACATATTATTTTTAAGACATTTTTTATAGAATATAAGTTCACAATATAATGTTTCATAGCATTCCATTTGTTCGAAATAATTTCATATCATACTATGAATCTAACTGCATAAAAGAATATCAACGCCATTATTTCGATTTTAACTTCCCAAAGATTTCAATTGTTTTTATTAAGACCTGAATGAGAAATAGCCTTTTCACGCAGTTTTTATAATAGGAATATTACATTTTTCTCCATTTGAGATTCATTTTGAATTTCTTTTTAATGAACAGTACGATTTAATCTGAGCAATTCTTATGCTTAATAATTCAAATTTGCTGTGGAAACTTATAAGTGTAATCCAATTTACTTATTTTTGTTCAAAAATTATAGTTATTGGAAATCTTATTAGATAGGAAAAAGAAAGGCAAGAATTTATCAGCTATAGCACCTTTAGTCAAATTGCAGATATGAGGGGATTTGGGAAGCTTTTTTTTACAGATGTTCTCGCCTGGACCCCCTTCCAAAACAGTGATTGATATTGTGATTTTATCAAGTAATTCTATCACAATTTGGTTAGATAGAACTCGGGACAGGATTGAGAATCATGTTAGGAAAAATAACGCAACATCATTTCAAGGAGTAGAAAAAGCAATCAAAGGAAGCAACAATTTAACTTTATTCGAAGTAATAGCAGATTTTAAAAAAAGATTTATAATTGTATACAAAAAGAATTCTTTATTCACTATCTTGAATTTAGTAGGAAAAAATTTATATATCAAGGTAGGGGACGACGTACTACATTTCATGTTCTTTATTGTAAGTCACCAAATTAAGGACTCGGGTGAAACAAAATGCAAATTTCTTTGTTATGACACAAATCGTTTAATGATTAATCATAATAAAAAAAAAGTTACGAACCAAGATTACTTATTTGTTTATTCATTTTTTCCAATTCATGTATTTGGGCATTTATTTAAGCATATTTTGTAGCCATTAGTTTCTAGGTGCTAATCCTTAATAAATAAGGATTTTGTCAAGGATTAGATAAGGACCATGAGATAGACCATTGTACGATCTAATGTAAATTTTAAAACTATTTCACTTTCAATGAACATATGTGAAAACATTTCCTATATATCAATGAATGCATTAAAAAGCGAATTCGAAACAATAAGTTTTGATGCTTTGAAAAATTTAGCTTTAAATAATCGTTTTTTAAATAAAAATTTTGAAATCAGTTTATTTTCGAACATGACATTTGGTAATCTTGGATTTGATATGCCATCTCTGTCTGTATTCCTATTAGATACTATGTACAGTACCAACGATGGCTCTTTTGAACCGGCAGGCATCGCATGAAAAAAAGATCTGAAAGAGAAACTAGACTGATTTATACAAAAAAAAAAAAAAAAAAAAAGGAGTTAAAAATGGCCAAATTTTTGCATTACACAGTCGCGAATGGTATTGTTTCGTTTTTAAAAGCTATGGCTTCGATCATTTATTCTTGCATGTTTTAGGTAGGAAAAAAATAACTAAGACATTTAAATGTCCAGGTTCTCCCATCGTTGAGGTGGCAACCCTGTAGGGATATAAAGTTTAGTCCCAGATGAAAATTTGTCATAAAAAATTCAAAAATGTAAAGAAATAACATGATTTATTTTGCGCCTTATCACAATTGTTACTAGGAAAGATTTTACTTATTTTATTCACGAGATATAAACATTTCGACATATTTTTTATATATAAATGTTGAAAAATATTTCTTTTTTAAAATTATTTTTCCTTTATCATTTAATGACAATGATAAAGTCATATATTTTGGGAATAGAAGACATTCGTTTAACTGGCATTCCTTTTCTTTTAACTGTTTTAATTTAGTAAATCAGTTAATTACTAATAAATCAAATGCAGATATCCTTCTGAAAAGGAAGGACACGTGCATTTGGCAAAAGACCGATTCTAATATTTCTTCATGAAAGCAAGCATTGTGCAGTGAAACAGTAAATAGGTCGTGGCAAGTATATATTCACAGATGGTCGACCCCATTGTAGGGTTTATAAAAAAAATTAAAAAAACCGACTGAAATACAGGTTTTTAAATTCAATATTTAAAAAAAAATCAATTTTTTAAATTTTCACCACCTTGCCCAAAAGTTGAATAAGGAAAATATTTATTTTCATTTACATAAAATAAAAAATAACCAAAAGCGATATCAAAGTATATAAAAAAATTGAGGATTGCACATACATACCGCTTTCACAAAATAACGAAAACTTAAACAAAATTTTCAAATATTTATATTATTTTCACTAATTTTAATTTCTCCTCAGAGAAAATAGGATTAAAAAAAACAGAAAATATCCTCTGAATGGTGGCTAAGTCTTGTTCTTTTTTTGAAGTGTCTGTCGATTTATTAAGTTTTTCTTCAGGGTCTTCCAGAAACTATTGAATTAATTTTTCCATGACTTCTTTGAAAAAGGTATTACTCTAATGAATAGTTTCTTCGATTTGCTCTTCATCAGAATGGATTTCAGAAAAGAATTTGGAAATATTCTAGATAGTTCTTTCCAGGTAACTTACTAATTTCGGCTAAAGAAAGTACACTAGATTTTTTCGCTGAATTAGAAATGTTTTGTGAGTTTTAAAAATACAGTAAAATTGCTAATTTTTCTTGTTTTCTTTACTTAATTCACTCTTCTAGAGATATAATAATTTCAAACAATTTTAATTTATTTAAAAGAAATTCAAATATACATTCACTTGTTAATATGGCATCTCGCAGCTGGGCAGTCCACTAGTACTGGCCAACGCAACACGCATTTTTGAAAAAGTGTGTTTCCCAGGTAGCACATCCTGTAGCATAATATTGTATAATATTGTGCGATATTATATGATATTAAACAATATTCTACAATATTAAACAATATTGCGAATATTGATCAATATTTGTGTGCTACTGGGGTTGCTGCCCGCTTCGTAGAATGAAAAGAAAAATAAAAAAAAAGTTTAAAACTAATGTTTCATAATAATATGAATTCTTTAAACCAGATTTCTTAAATTAAAACCATTTTTCAAATGTGACAAATATATTTTGAAAATCTTGTTTTTAAAATTGGATTTGAAATACCGTCAAACCCTATTCAAACGGCTCAAAATTTGGAATGGAAAAAAACAACACTCTCTACACTTTAAGTAATTAATGTATGCACCGAATTTTATTCAAAAGGTATATTTATTGTGCACTCGGGTTGACATACTTCTTGAAAATATATTTCTTCAAAATTGGTAGAAATCTACAATTTCAGTTTTAAGACCACACGCCAAATTTGATCCATCTACCTAAAAACACTTTGAGTTGTGTTCAAAAATAGACTGATATTATAATAAAAAACGTTTCTTGAATGTCTTCATAAAAATACACTGAAGTGACAAAAGTCATAGGATAGCAATATGCAAATATACAGATGGCAGTAGTATCGCAACGAAAAAGTATAAATGCGCAGTTAGTTTTCCAGAGCTTTCATTTGTGTTCAAGTTATTCATGTGAACAGGTTTTTCGTGATTTATGGCGGCCCGGCGAGAATTAACAGACTTTGAACGTGGAATGTTAGTTGGAGCTAGACGCACGGGTCATTCCATTGCGGATATCGTTAGTGAATTCAACAATCCGAGATCCACAGTATCAAGAGTGTGCAGAGAGTATGAAATTTCAGGCATCCCATCCCATCATGGACAGCGCAGTGGACGACCACCTGCACTTAACGACCGAGACTGCCGACGTCTGTGTAGAATGGTCAATGTTAATATACACGCAACACTTCGTCAAATAACTGTAGGAATCAATGTGGGACGTACGAGGGACGTGTCCGATAGGACTGTGCGGCGAAATTTGTTTTCCTTGGGCTATGGCAGCAGAAGACCGACTCGAGTGCCTTTACTGACAGCACGACATCGCCTGCAGCGACTCTCCTGGGCTCGTGAGCATATCGACTGGTCCCTAGACCAGTGGAAAACCGTGGCGTGGTCAGTTGAGTCACGATTTCAGTTGTTACGTGCTGATGGTAGAGTTCGACTGTGGCGCCGACCTCACGAAGCCATGGACTCAAACTGTCAGCAAGGCACTGTTCAAGCTAGTGGTGGCTGCATAATGGTGTGGGCTATTTTTACATGGCATGGACTCGGTCGTCTGGTGCAACTGAACCGATCATTGACTGAAAATGGTTATGTTCAGCTGCTTGCAGATCACTTGTAGCCATTCATGGACTTCACGTACCCACACAACGATGGGATATTTATGGATGACAATGCGCCATGTCACCGGGCCAGAACTGTTCGCGATTGGTTTGAAGAACATTCCGGACAATTCTAGAGCATGATCTGGCCATCTAGATCGCCCGATATGAATCCCATCGAGCATTTATGGGACATCATCGAAAGGTCCGTTCGTGCCCAAACTCTTGCACCATCCACACTTTCACAATTATGGACGTCTATACAGACAGCATGGCTCAATATTCCTGCAGAGGACTTCCAACGACTTGTGGACTCCATGACACCTCGAGTTGTTGCACTTCGCCGGGCAAAAGGAGGACCGACACGATATTAACAGTCATCCCATGACTTTTGTCACTTCAGTGTATGTTTGTGATCTTGAATTTTTTGACGTTAACAATTTCTCTTTGTATATTTCGCAAACGAGAATGTAAAAATGTTTGAACCTTCTAGAAATGTATTAAACAGTTCTTACAGTACTAAAGGTTCCAACATTACAAATCTGTTCTTATCATCTTAATACCATCTTTTTATACAGAAGCCTGTAAAAGAAGTTTTAGTGCTTTGAATTTGATTTTCAGCCATGTTCAAATAAATGTAAATATGTATGGTTAAATTTAAGTTGCCCTTTTCTTTAGAAGACATAGAGATGGTCTAGTCATTCGTGATCAGGTAAGGAAATCGTAAATTGAAATTGGACTAATCTATACAAAAAAAAAATGAGAGAGAAATGAAAAATAACAAATTTCTGCATTACACAATCGTAAATGGTATTGTTTCCTTTTTAGAAGTTACGGCTACAATCATTTCATCCTTCATGTTTCTTTTTTTTTTTCATGTATCATTCAATGACATAGATGAAGTGATTTATTTGGGGGATAGAAAACAATCGTTCATATTGCATTCCCTTTCGTTTAACTGTTTTGAGTAAATCAATTTATTACCCACAGATCAAATGCATGTGTGCTCCTGAAAAATCTTTAAAGGCAAAGATCGATCCTATTCTTTTATCATGAAAGTAAAATTATCCTACGCCCTGAAACAGTAAATAGGTCGTGGAAAGCATAGATTGACAGATGGTCGACTCCTTCGCCTCAAATTTTGATAAGATTTTCTACGCTTTAGGTAATGAATGCATGCACCAAATTTCACACATCTAGCTCAAAAGGTGTATTTATCGTGTACTCGGAAAGTCAGACTTCCTGAATATATATTTCTTCAGAATTTGTAGAAATTTACGATTTTAGTACTAAGACCACAAAAAAAAAATTCCATCGATCTAGCTAAAAGCATTTCGAGTCGCATTCAAAGATTAATTGCATTCAGGTATACTTTTAAAAATGAATTTCTCGGTTTCAGGAATTTCCTCTTAAAAATATGCTTGCGAGTTTGAATTATTTGTCGATGATCATTTCTCTTTTTATGCTTCGCATATGAGAAAATAAAAATATGTCAACCTTCTAGAAAGTATTAAATAGTGCTGAAAGGACTAAACTTTCTACCTCACAAAACTGTTCTTAACTTAATATAATCTTTTTTTCAGAAGCTTGTAAAAGAAACTTTAAAGTACAGAATTTTATTTTCAGCCACATTCAAATAAATGTAATATATGGTTAGTTAAGATTGCCCTTTTTATTTTTTAGAAGACATAATGATGGTCTAGTCATTCCTGATCTGATAAACAAATGGTCTCAGGTAAAGTTTTATTTTAATTTGTTTTAAAGAAAATTTACAATACGTTTATTATGAAGGTCTATAAATTGATTCATAAAAATAAGTTATAATTTGAAATGATTTTGTTTTGTTTACAATATTTAATGAAATTTTATTTTCACATTCTTAAAGTTATTAGGATATAACAGGTAGAAGAAAACTGAAGAAATTGAACGGCGATTTTTTTAGACGAATATAAAATGAATGCTTATCTTTTAATGAACACAAGTAAAATTGATACCAGTTAACCAATGATACCAAACCAATAATCAAGAATCATAATACAATACTTTTATTACGATATTTTATATTCAGAATTGCTCCTTATTCAATTATTAGTCCCCAAAAATGTTTTCGTACATTAAATTTCAATTAAGTACATTTTGCAGTATTTTTCTAATGTAATAAAAATATAAAACCAGGTAAATAATTAAAAATGAATTTGTTTTCTATTTGCTGTAAAGAAAATCTAATATATTGCCTTAAATTAAGGAAATTTTCTTACCAAAAGATTAAAAAAGGAATGGAATCTTTTCATACCAATGGAAAATAGATGTTAAAACAAATTTGCTAATTTTCTAAAAATTACATTACTTTTCCCCCCTTTAATCTGTCTGGGAAAAATTTAAAAACATATGATCAATGCTTTCTATATAAGAAGATAAATTAAAGCTTCAGTAAAAACTCACATAAAATTCAAATAACACAAAAGGAAAAAAATAAACATTTAAATGCAAGTATCTCTCCATTATACTTCTTTCAATAGAAATTTAAAACTTTTTTTTTCTTAAATGATGTAAAGATTTTCAAACGATTTCAATAAAAGTACACAAATTATTAATTTGGGAAAATTAAATAAAGTTTAACACATAAAGAGTTTATATTTAAAGAAAATTATTCTTTAATACAGGCATAGGGGAAAATAATATATAATAGAAAAAATGAAAGTTTGCATACTAAACAAAACACTTGTATGAATACATATAGTGGGTTATTACAAAACTTAATAAAGCAGTATAATTTATTTATCATTAATTCAAAATATTAAACTGTAAATTAAAAGAGCTGAGCAAAGAATCTCTTCTTAAAGAAAAAAAAAATTCTTTTCAAAATCATTCATTAATAAAGCCCCCCCTTTTTTTAATTCCGCATATTTACAATTAATAGGAGGAAAGCAAACACACACACTGATTTGATAATAAATATTGGAATTATAAAAGATGCATTTGGAACTAACTTTAAGCTTGTAAAGAGTTTAAACGGAAAAGAGAATATATTTTCCAAAATTGCACTTCATATTAATATCAGAAGTATTAAACCCTTTGTAGATCATATATGCATAAAAAAACATCAATATAATCAAATATACAAGTTCTGACCCACTAATCTAAACATCTGATAGTCAACACTATACATTGTGATTGATACAACAATGATACAAGTGGACCATGAAGAATTCTATTGAAAAATTTCACAATTGCCAAAAAATATACTTTATATAATAAAACAGTTATAAAAAAACTTGTCATTGACATTTCTTTAGGAAAAACCTTAAGAAAAAACCCCCTTTCAAATAGATGATAGAATGGTAATTTGACTCACTAATTGTATATCTGGCATGCGTTATTTTAAACCCGTAAGAAATTAGCTTCACTTTAAATCATTACATTATGCATATTTTTATGGAATATAAGTTCAAAATATAATGCTTCAAAGAATTCCATTTGTGCCAAATAATTTCGTAATATACCATGAAGCTAACTTTGTATAAAAGAATATCAACGCTATTAATTCGATTGTAACTTCTCAAAGCTTTCAATAGTTATCAAGTAAAACCGATATGTGATTTTTCTTCCCATGACGTTTTTATTAAAGGAATTTTACATTTTTCTCCATTTGAGATTCATTTTGGATATTTTTCTTAATAGTATAACAAAATCTGAATAATTCATATGGTTGAAAATTCAAATTTTCTGTGGAAACTTTTAAGTGTAATCCAATTTATTTTTATCAAATATGATAAAAATTAAAATTCTTATTAGATAGGAAAAGGAACAGCAGTAATTAATCAGCTATAGCACCTGTAGTCAAATTGCAGATCCGAGGGATGAGTTTTCTAAAGATGTTCTCGCTGGGATTCCCTCTTTAGGCAATTGATGTTGCAGTTTCATCAACTGATTCTTTCAAAATTTGGATGGATGAAACTCAGGAGATAAAAGTTTAGACCCAAATAAAATATTTGTCTGTAAAAATAAAAATTCAAACAAATAGCATGATTTCTTATGTGTTTTATCGCAATTGCTGAATGAAAAGTTTTTTTTTAATTTGATTCAAAAGATATAAAAGTTTCTAAATTTCTTTTATATAAAAATGAAGAAAAATCTCTCCTTTTTGCAATTTCATTTATCATTTCATAAGATTGATGAAGTCATATAATTGAGGGGGGGAGACAATCTCTCAATTGGCATTGATTTTCTATTAATTGTTTTAATTTAATAAATCAATTAATTACCAACAGATCAAATGCATATGCCCTTCTAATCTCGAAAGGTAACGGACGATTCAATTCTTTTTTCATGGAAACAAAATTACCCTATGCTCTAAATGATAGGATAGATCGCTATAAGTATATATTGAAAGATGGTCAACTTTTGCTTCAAATTTGATAAGAATCTCTATATTGAATGTATACGAATTTTAAACAACTAGCTCAAAAGGTGTAGTTATGCATTCAGACAGGCTTCCTGAATACATATTTTTCAAAATTGGTTCAATTCTACAATTTTAGCATAAAGACCACTTACCAAGTTTCATTTGTCCAGCTCTAAGTGTTTTGAGTTGTGTTCAAAGACAGACAGCTTTAATTTCAAACATGTGTATTTTGGTTTCAGGGACGTATTCATGAAAATCAGTTTGTGACTTTTTATTTTTTGGCAACATCAATTTATATTTGTATACAAGCCGCCTTTGGCGACCAGTCGTTTCGCCAATATTAATGCTCGCTAAAATTTTCATATAATATTTTATGTCGCTGTGTCTCATAAAAGGTTTTCCACCAAAATATTTTTAAACCAAACAAATAAAGATAATCATATAATTCATTTATAGTATTATTTTCTTCAGATGCTCTGTTCATTGTACTAAGCATCTTTCTCTTTCTATCCGAGCAATGATTGTCTTGGAATTGATATTATACTTAAATGGTGGAGGGAAAGGTCTAAAATTCTACGTTTTTATAGAATAAGGAGATTCTAATTTTCATAAAGGTAAACACACTAAACAAATAAATACAATTGGTTTTCAAGAGATGCGAAAGTTTAAAAACAGCTTGGAAAATGCCGCGCACTAAGGAAATAATGGTGACACACATACACCCTTCTTTTCTTTTTTCTATCCTTTTTTTCTTCGCTTCTTTTCTTTTTACAAACCTTTTTTTCGCTTTGTTAGTTTTTTTTCCTTCCCTGCCTGGACTTTATTTTGAGCAGGCATAGATTAAATATCCATACAGACTAATAATAAAAGCAACTATTTTCTTTCTTTTTTAAACATCCTGTTATCTATACATGAAAACCTACTGACTTCGCGCATTTCTTTCGAAACAAATCATAATTTATTACTTCCTGCTATCTTACTCGGTGTGGGGGAAGGAAATGCAGATTTTTGGCGGGAAAGTAAGAAAAGTGTCGTTTTAACTATTTTCCTCTCGGTTTTTTCATTTTTTTTTCTCTCCATAAGAACCATCCTCGTGTCTTAACGAAAATATTAAAAAAAAAAAAAGCCGAATCGGTCGAGCCGTTCTCCAGTTTTGCGCTTAGCAACGCATTTCGAGATCCATTTTTATTATAATAGATTTCAGATACTGAAAGTAAAAATGCTCAACATTTTTAGAAATATATTAAACAGCGCTTAAATTACAAAAAGTTCCACCTTTCAAAACTGTATGTATAATATAAACATCATATATGTAGTCAGAAGCTTGTAACAGATGATTTAGTGCACTGAAGCTGATTTTCAGTCATATTCAAATCAATACGAGAGTTAATTTAGTTAATATTACTCTTTTCTTTTAAAAGACAAAGAGATAGACTAGTTATTCAAGACCTTGCAAATAAATGACCTCAATCAAAAATTAATAAGTTAAAACTCTACATCAATTAGTTTTGAGGAAAAACTCTTAATTTTTATAACTATAAGTTGATTCATGAAAAATGTATCCTGAAAGAAAAATTATTATTATTATTATTCATAATACTTCATAAACATTTATTTTTACAGAAAATTTATTTTTACATCCTTCAAATTATTAAGATACAGGAGATAAAACAAAAACGAATAATTTTTAATAGTAAATATCAAACAAATGCTGATCTTTAAATGAACACAAATAAAATTCATACCAGTTTAAAAACAAACCAATAATCAAGAATTACAACACAACACTTTTATTAGGATACTTTATATCAGAATTTCTAATTATTCAATTATTAGTTACCAAAAATGTTTTTATACATTTAATTTCAATTAAGTACATTTTGAAGCATTATTCTAATGTAATAAAAATATACAACCAGATAATGATCAATCATCAATTTGTTTTCCAATAGTTGAAAAGATAATTAAACATATCAACACCTTATATTATGGAAATTTTCTTACAAAATTTTTTTTAGAAAGGATTGGATTTTTTCATACAAAAGGAAAATAGCCGATAAAACAAATTTGTTAATTTTCAATAAATTACATCCCTCCCCCCTTCTTAATACGTCTGGGAACAATCTAAAAACATAAGATGAATACTCTCTAAATCGGCAGATAAATTTTTGCTTCGATAATATTTCACACACAAAAAGTAAATAATAAAAAGATTTAAATGCAAGCATCGCAGCATTATGCTTCTTCCAATAGAAATTCAAAAAATCTTCTTTCTTCATAATAGAAGTAAATATAGATTTTTTGAAAAGAATACAAATTATTAATTTGAAAACAATGAAACAAAGTTTAATACATAATTAGTTTATATTTAAAGAAAATTATTCATAAATGCAGAGGTGTAGGGAAAAATAATACATATTTAAAAATAAAAAAATTAAAGTTCTGGATATTAAACAAAACACTAGTATGAATACATTTAGTGGATATTCCAAAAAATAAAAAAGCAGGATAATTAAATTATCATTAGTTGAAAATAATAAATCAAACTATAACAGCTGTGCAAAGAACCTCTTCTTAGAGCAAAATGAATTATCTTTTCATAAAAAGTTATTGTTTTCCTTTTACATTCAACATACTTATATTTGATAGAAATGAAGAAAAAGAAAGAAAAAAAAGGGGACTTTTAATTTAAAAATTAATTCTGAAACTATGCAAGATGAATTGTGGACTCAACTGAAATTTCAAACAAGTTTAAATGAAAAAGAGATTACATTTCCTCAAATTGCCCTTATTAATATGAGAATATCACACATTTCCGGGTTTAATATGCATATAAAAAACATCAAATATACAAGTTCAGACCCACTAGTTAAAACATCTTGCATTCTACAATATGTCTTGAACAAGATTCAATGATACATGTGGTCTATTGTTTGATAATGGATTCTGAAACACTTAGAGCATACATTAGGATGGGTTTAATTGGTCAAAATAGGGCTGAGAGAAAAGATGAAAGGTGGAGATATTCGCAAGTAATAATAAAATAAAACCAGATTATTTGCAGAATGAATTAAAATAATATTGCAATAAATGACATGATACTCATAAACATGTAAAAAATCAATAAGTACATTTTGCAGTATTACTCTAATGTAACAAAAATATAAAGCCAAAACTAGGATGAAACATCAATTTGCCTTCTATTTGTTACAAAGAAAATTTCACATATCACCTTAAATTAAGAAAATTTTCTAGCAAAAAGATTAAAAATGGATTGGATTTTTTCATGCCAATGGTAAAAAGATTTTAAAACAAATTTGCTAAATTTCAATAAATTATATTACTTTTTTTTCCCTTAATCTGTCAGGGCACAATCTAAATACATATGATGAATACTTTTTAAATCAAAAGATAAGTTTATGCTTCACATAAATTTCACATAAAATTCAAAGAACACACACACACACAAAAAAAAAAATTATATGCAAGCATCTCAACATTATGCTTCTTTCAATAGAAATTCAAAAAACCTTTTCTCTTCTCAATGGATATAAATATAGAATTTTTAATTTATTTTAATAAAAGTATACAAATTATTTTAAAACAATTAAACAAAATTTAATACATAATTAGTTTATATTTAAAGAAAATTATTCTGAAACACAGGCATAGGGTAAAATAATACATAATTGAAAAAAATCTGCATACATCTTGAAAAGTCTGCATACTAAACAAAACATTTGTATGAATACATCTAATGGATAATCAAAAAATTAATAAGGCTGCGTAATTTATTTATCATTAATTCAAAATATTAAACTGTAAACAAAAAGAGCTGAGCAAAGAATCTCTTCTTAAAGAAAAAGAAAATTTTCTTTTCAAAGCCATTAATTAATAAATATAATTTCTTTTATATTATACTTATTTACAATTAATAGGAAAAAAGCAAAGAAAAAAAAAAGTGACTTGAAAATGAATTCTGAAATTATAAAAATTGCATTTAGAACTGACTTTAAGCTTAAAAAGAGTTTAAATGGAAAAATGACAACATTTTCCAAACTTATACTTCATATTAATATCAAAAATATTAAACCTTTTGTATATCTAATATTCAGAAAAAAAAAACATCAATATAATCAAACACGTAAGTTCTGCTCCACTAATATAAACATCAAATATTCTATATTATATCTTGTGAATGATTCAACAAAGATACAATAATTATGCATGATACAATAATGATATATGGACTACAATGTATTCAATTGAGAAATTCCAGAATTCGAAAAAATATACTTCGTAAAATAAAACAATAAAATAAAGAGAAAAACTTGCAATTACACATTTGTTTCTTTAGGAAAAATCTTATGAAAGAAAGTCTCTCTAATAGGAAGTAGACAGAAAAAAATGTGTTGATCTTCGCTCTAAATGACATTCATATTCTAAATTAGCCATTTTTAAACCATCATTGCCATCATTAAATACAGGAGAACCGCTTTTAACAAGTCATTTAGGTGGATTAGTAAAATTACCTGCACTACCAGATATCTGCAATTCAGCAGAAGTTGTTTCAACCGACTTCATTACATTTTTCATACCCATTGAGAAAATATGATCTGTCGCTGGATCAATCGGAATACTTTTTTTTAAAGATGGCAATTGATTGGCTTTCAAAATATTTATTTCTTTATTTTTGGTTAAATTTTTTATCACAGTCTCAGGACCAGACTTCTGGATGAAAGACAGAAGTGAAGGTATTTCTTGAATCTCTTCAGAATCATCAGATCTCTGTTTTGAGCTATACTCTTTGTCAGATGAAGAGGATTTGAAACAGTTAACTGCTTTTGTGATTTTACCAATATGAAGGTGCTCCTTAGCTTTTTCATTCAGAGAAGCAGATGAAGAGTTAATTGTGCATTTCTTTTCTTTTATGAGATTTGTGCAACTCGGTGGGCATGCCGCAAGTTCTTCTGTAGTCTCCAGTTCCTGACATACAGGAAGGTGTTCCTTAGCTTTTTCATTCAAAGAAGCAGATGACAGAGAGTTAATTGTGAATTTCTTTTCTTTTATAGGATTTGTGCAACTCATTTGTGGGCCTGCCGCAAGTTCTCCTATAGTCTCAAGTTCCTGACATTGCACTTCTGACATTGCATTAGAACTGAACCATGTATCATTGACTCGATAATCAAATAAATCCAATTCCAAGCCACGTTGAATGTGCTGTTTGCTATGATTTTTAAACTCGTCTTCATCAAATTTTTGGTGGATGTCCAGGCTTTCTGTTTGGCTGGGCTGGAAAATAAATGAAATGCAAATAATAATTTAAAAAATATGATACAAAGTATGCTATTGATTAAGAAAAATTCATTCTAGATCTAAATTACAAATGAGGCAGAATTGACTACCGATGGGAGATTCTAAATAATTCACAATTTTTTTAAAAAAATTAACCATCCTTAATGAAAAATATAAGATTACAAACATTATGAACAAATAAAAATTAGAAGTAAAATTACCAACATAGAAAGTTTCATTAACTATACATGTAATATATTATCAAATGCATAAAATACAAATGTAAAATATTATCAGATGAATATACCTAAAAATTATGATTCATATTTAAAAACGTGATCAAAGGGAAAATATAAACCTTCACCCTAAATTTTTTCTCAGAATTTAATAAATGAAGCTTGTAATTCAAATTGATACATTATTATGGTTTAACATTAATTTGTGTTTGAAACATTGAAATAAATATTAATAGATACTCTATATTTAAAGAGGTTATGCTTTTAGGGAGAATATATGAAGAAAATCAGCTCGATTCAAAATAACTAATCTCATTGAGTTAGATAATTATGTTAAATTTTTCTCATATAATACTTTATAATTTCCAAGCATATTGACCAAATTAATTCAATAATGTATTTGGGATCATAATAAAAGGAGGTGTTTCTAATCATGATTTCCTCACTGAAAAATCGCTGAAAAAGGTTACTTGTAGACAAGTTTAAGAAGGTAGTTCTGCAGGAAATCACATTCATGATCAAAATTCTTCTTTATAACCATCTTATATTTTACAAACATGGCAGAGCTTTGTGCAAAAAAGTTGAATTTCATGAAATAATGACCAGTGCCAAATATAAACACTGGGGAATAAAATATGTATAATAAATAGAAAAAGTAATGAATAAATTTATACAAAAATGTTTGTGGTACTAAAATTAAGTGCTAAAATAAATGTTTCCACAGACACATGGCCTATCTCTTTTCATTCCAAATAAATTTCAGGAGATTGTGGTGCAAGTATAGTTAAAATTCTAGGTACATAAATTATTAATTTCTTTATTTTTGAAATATAGATTAACTATCTAGGTTTTTATTTTAGAATAAATATTTAGCTGAGAGATTAGCCCATATAAAGTTAAAACACATGAAATTTATTAAGTGGAAGTAGGAGGTGAGGAGTAACATATTATCTTACATTCTTGAACAGCTAATGTAGCTATTTACATTTCATGAACCATTTTCGTCGCATCAGAAAGTTTAAATCTACTTTTAGAAGAAATAAAGTGGAAAAAACTTTACAAGCCAAAAACTACTTTACTATTCAAATAAAGCTTTTACTTGATAGTAAGACAATTCCTAAACCTTAACCTACAGCCTATCTGAAGAAAAATAAGGAAAACTAAAATATATATATAAGGTTATCATAAGTGAATTTCAGTACTCTGCATTAGGATAATATGATGCTATATCAAAAATGAAGGTAAGAATAAAAGTGTCCTAGGTTCAAAGTAAATATCAATCCAACAAAATTAATGAGAAACAAAGAAAAAAGTGACATCTCAGGTAACACCTCACGATTTTTCAAATCAGATTATTTTAGAATTTTGCGAGTCAACTTCATCCAACACTTAATCGTATGTTATACAATTAATTTCAAAAGCAAGGTAGTAAATATAAAGAAAGGCAAACATTAATGTTCATAAATTTTTTATGTTGTTATACATATTTATGTTACATTACAAAACCATTGCTGGTTGTTTAATTGCAACACCTTTATTATTATTATTTTTTTAATATTTCAAATTATAGCTACATAAACTACGGTTTCAAAATAAAATCAGTATAAAAAAATTTTATAGGTAGTTGGATCAATGATACTATCAGCAAAAGCTGAACAGGTAAAAAGGTTATAATATTACGAATATCTTTTTTATGTAAAGAAATCAAACAGATAAATAAATCATATAGCAATATTAATTGTCATTAAAATATTATAATTTTTGATTCCTAATAAGCTTAAAAATGTATTTGCAGGCATGTATACATATCAAAATTATAATCTAAATTACAATAGAGTTGCTATAATGCATTTCCTTTGGATATTTTTCTATATACCAAAATTTTACAGACGTTGATTTTGAATCGCAATCATATGCTATCGAAATTCTTTATTAAGAAAGATTTATTTTACTTAATATTTTTTTAAAACTTTTCTCAAAACTTTATCTTTGTTTTTCAATCTACAAGAGAAAAAAATTCATGTTGATGAAAATCCTGTAAATATTAAATAATCTACAAGGATGACATAATGCAAAGTGTCACAAAATGAAATGAAAATATTGCAAAAAATAATGAAAATAAAGACATTTTAAAAAAATCTTTAAAAAAAATGTTAATAGCATTTGATACAATATAAAGAGGATTTTAATTTTAAGAAAATGTTACAAATCTGTTTTAACCTTTATAAATATACAAAAAGTTAAGAAAAATGTAGTCTTTATAATTAATTTGCAAAAAACCAGATTACAAATTTTTTTTAAAGTTCAGGACATGTATCAAGGCCTGCTGATTGGTAATTTACAGATAAAGGTAGCTTCCCTACTTTTAATTTAAAATATAAATGTCTACATAATGAATCATCTTGAAATTCAAGAATGAAACAATAGGAATAGGACTATGGTCAGGAGACTCAAATGCATGAATTTTTACAGTCCAGCTGATTGATTTCTAAAAGAAAGCTGAAAACTAGTTCTTTTTTGAGGACATCATAACTTTAAAAAAACCTGCAGATTTAAAATTAAAAGTTTATATATTATCAAAATGAAGAAAAAGATTTAAAACATGTCACAAAAGAAAATAGAAGCAACTAAAACCAAACAGATTTTTTTTCTTTAATTTTATACTGTACCCTAATAATATTAAATCTTAATTTGTAAATACAACTTTGAACAGAAATTCATGGAATTCATAAATGACTTTAATATGAAGTAATCACAAACAAAATAACCAGTCTAAGGAGCCAGTATTTTGCTTCTTTTTTTTTACTTCATAAAATGAAGAATATACATTTAGAATGCTGACTAATACCCCATTTTAATACATTATAATTTTTCTAATACAAAACATTACCAGAAAGAATAACAATTTGTACACATGTTTACTGTGCATTTTCACTAATTAAAAAATGCAAACAGATAAAAATAAAGATTTTCAATATAACAGAAGTTACATAGTCAACTATTAATAAAATAAAACAATGCTTGCTTGAAAATATTAGCAAAAAAAAAAGACTTATCATGATACATAAAACATAATTATACAAATTTTCAGAACAGCTAAATATATACTCACAAAATTCTGCAGTCTCTCTTCAAAAGCTAAAATAGAAAGAAGACTGAAGTCATTTTTTTTCCTTAACAGAACAACATATTAATACATAACATAAATCTACAAATATTGCAAAATAATGTTACAAATCTAGCTATTTCACATCCTACACAATACCTGTTCTCAACCAAGCAAATGAGATAACTGTCTCGCACTTTCAATTCCCCCCTTTAATTACCATATTCTGGCTGCAATATATATATATATATGTGCTTAAAAAAAATATGACGAACACTATTTCTTTTTTCAGATTTCTAATACTTTCATGCAAGTCTGTTATGACTTCATATCTGCTATGAGTTGAGAATAAATACTATTTTATCTTACAGTATATAGAATCAAATATTTAATTTTAAAAAATCACAATGGTATTTGGAACCAAAATTTCTTAATGACAGACAGCACTGATGTAATTTCAAATCTTGACACCTGAATTTTTTTAAAATTACATTTAAAAAGGGCGTTATACGAGACATTTTAAAACTCAAATATAATCTAATGAAATATGTTATATTGTTAAGTTCAGTCCTTTTACATCAAAGATATTTTCAAAGACATTTTTGTAAAGATGGTGATCTTTTGTTTACTATACAATAATAATTCAAAGAGCATTGGATTTTTTAACTGGTGTATTCTGTTGAAGTTCATTAAATTCCGAAATAATTGTGTAAACACTAATCAGCAAAATTCAGTCATCCAACATATGGAAGTTTTTAAATAATACTTCAATCTATAGAGAAATTGTACATTCTAAATAAGGAATCAAATTCTTGTTTTTTTTTTCCCACAACCATAACACTTTCATTATAGATATTAGATGTGTGTGAAAAGAAAAGTATAGACAGCTTTCATTGAACATTTTCAAAGAAATCATAACAATAAATAAATTAGACATTTTTTTATCTAACAAAAGCTAATTGCAATGTAATAAAAAAGCCCTGTCTTACACAGATATGTAAGAAGGTATGATTACAATTTAATTTTTATTGTATATACACTTGTTATTTTTCAAATTTCGAATAGTGAGTATATCTATATAAAACTCAGACAGAGAGTTTGTATTCTTTTTCATCCAACTCGCAAATCATTCTCTGGAATAATTTTGAAAGAAAATTATAATTCATCTCTCTTAAATTAAATCTACATATCTTTCAAATTTATTGCATTAAAATTTAATCTAATTAAAAGTTAAACCAGAAGAAATATCAGTTGATTTCCCAAATTATAGCTAATTAAACAAACCATATATACCACCACATATGTGTATATATAAATAATAAGGTTAAAAAATTGACATTTTAAATTGAACAAATTACATGAGGCCAGATTTTAAAATCTGAAATACTCAGTTCGCCAAAGAGAGAGAGAGATAATGCAAAAATAAGTACAAATGATCTGTTCCAAAAGAAAACAAATTATCTACATGTAGATTTTTGTTTAATCGCATTAAGATGTAGTTTTGAAGCAATGCTTGAGCTAATTTCAGATATTAATACTTGATAACCAGATGTTAATAATTGAGCCGGTATCTACTGCACATAATCTTTAGAAAGACACAAGGGTACATGTACTAATCTTCCTCATCCATACCAAGTTCATTTTCGGTCACTTCAAATTTCAAGCTTGTCACTCTCTGGACAAATTTGTAGAGCTTAACTAAATCTATCAAGTATTCAATCCAATAGTTATAGAGTTGAAAGTAGTTTAACGCTATACCTTCTTTATATAACTATTTTAAAAATACATAAATGAAGAAACTAAGAAATTATTTTTCTCAAAACAAATAAGTAGATACAAAAATAATTTTAAAGAAAAATTTAAACAAACCATCTCTTAAAGTTCTGCAAATAAGTTCAGAGTTTGAGAGCTCATCCGGAACAAAATTTGAATCAAATACGTTTCTTTCACATGAAAATCCTTCAGGTTCATCAACGTCGTCAATATCAAATAGCATAAAAAAAGCATCATCAGAATTAGAGCCACTGTTTTCTTTAAGATTTTTATCTGCATTTCCTACTGAACAGAGCTGATCTTTGTTTTCAAGTGACTTGATTTGGTTTGATTCATTAGAAAAGGTGACAAGATCAGATGCACAAGAGTCTAAAATGTCAGGATCTTCAACTGGACCCAAGTTTTTGGATTTCTCTAAAAATGGGGATTCTGTATTTGAAATCAATTGTTGTTTGACAACAAAGCTACCATCCTCCTGTGCCACCTTTGTGGTTTCAAATTCACACAGTTTAAGCTTTTTCATAGAAAAACACAGAAAATCAGGATCTAGTTCACGTTTCTCACTTCGTCTTGAAAAATATTGAAAGGTAGTACAAGCAATATCAGATGCAGAAGAGAGAGGATTTGGAAAGTTTCCCATACTTTCAACAGGTAAAATCGGTGAATTATTATCAGGGCTCTCCAACAACTGCTGAGGTTGTTTATCATCAGTCAAATCCTGAGAAAGTTCTTCTTCATCTATTATCTTCCCTGGTCTTGTTTTCTTTGCAGCAATTTCTTCATTCCAGCTACCCAACCTTTTGTAAGGTTTTCTACTGCCATCTTCAGTTACACTTGCCAATAAAGTAAAATAATTCTCTGAAGATTCCTATAAATAAATTCAAACTATTATAAATTGTGTAATATATAAATATTACAGAGTAGTAATAGATAACTAGCTCCTTACAAACTAAGACAACGGCTTCAAAGGTAAAGTAAGAGATGTTTGTAAATGATTAAGAGAAGATCTCCTGATAAACAAGGCAATTGAAAAGTAACAAAAACTCAATTTTCAAAAAGTAGGCAAGAATTTCTTTCCAGATAAAAGGTTGTTTCAAGTTTAAAGAGAGCAATCTAATCATTTAAACAACAGATTTGAATGAAATAAAACCCTTTTTGGATTTTCTTCAATCTTTTTAAAAAATTTCACATCCATTGTTAGCTGAGAAAAAGATTGCTATTGCAAGATTAATTCAAGACAAAACATCTGGTTTAAAATTATAACAAATACATTGAAGAAGTCCTAGTTATTTTCATGGAAAACTATTATCTTTTAAAATAATAGACTTGAATAAAACTGAAAATGCTATTTCATTATAATTTTCAGAAACTGGTTATTATAAAGGTTGAATACTGTATTACTAATGTCATTAGCATCTGTTAACCCTCAAAGTTAATTTAACATTTTTTTGTCAAAAAAACAGGAAATTACACATTTACATTTCTTTTTTTATTGTATGAAATACACCATTCAAAATTTGTAAATGAAAACTGCAATATCAATTTTTAAATGTATTATTCATGTTTAAATACATCACATATTATATTCTTACATACAAAATACATGAACTATACACATTAATTAAAAAAAGGCTAAATTTAGTCTAGAGAGTTACTGAGATATAAAAGCAACACATTGATTATCTTAAGACAACTAAAAAATTTATAACTTTACCATATGATTTTATTTAGTGTTTTGTTGAACTAGATTGAAATTGAAAGTAATTCCAATTAAGGAAAGAGAATTGTGTGATTTAGGACTCATTATATTAGCTCTGAGAAAAATTATTTCATCAGAAATCCATAAAGGAAGAATAATTGAATAGAAAAGAAATTCTCAGAGATTTTAATAATATTTTTATATTGCCTTCTTGCAACAGGTTACCAAATACAAGATACATAAATACATGGTAATAATTTCAGATGGTTGTTGTTGCAACTAATACATAATAGGTTTGCCCCTCCCCCTTTCACATTTGGTACACAATGATGCCTGGCCAAAGAAACACTAAAGCTCACATGTTGTTAAAAATATCAAATCTATATTTCAAGAATCCTGGAGGAATGCAATAATATGGCTCATTGTATAAATTAAATGAAGTAATATTCATGTACATATTTTCAGGTTTCCTACAGTTAAAATCTTTTTTTTGGGGGGGGGGGGTACATACAAAAATAGAAAAACAAATCAAAAAGTGAGAAATGAAAAAAAATTTAGCGCTAAGTCCAATAATTAATAATTGAGCTTAATTCTGCATGAGATATTCATAGAAAAAAAATTATGTAGTGTTAAAATGAAGAAGGTTCCAAGTTAAAATAAAAAATAAACATGATGTATCACAAAATACTCAAAAATGTCGTGGCACTAAGGCACATTGGATATGTAGTTAATTTTTTGATGGGTCTATTAAATACAACTTTCCAAAATTAGAAAAAGTAAATTATGAAAATTTCAAACTTAATTCTGATGTCACATGAGAAATAGTTAAGACAAAACAAAATTGTTTTTTGTATTATTACAAAAATTTTAATTTTATGGAAAACTTGGCTAAAATATAAATTAAAAACAAATAGAATGAGAAGAATAATAGTGAGCTATCTGTTTAGAAAAGATATCAGTGCGACGAATTTTAGGTTAGCATATGTTAAAATTTCGACTCAAATTCGCAAGAAATCGATAAAATAACAGAACCATTTTACATTCTGAAAAACGAAACATCATTTGTTGAAGAGTCAAAATCATTTTATACTGAAACAGCTCTTAGAGAAACTATATTAAAAGGAAATTAAATAACAATTAGACACATATAGCTACAGCGGGGGGGGGAGAACCCACTTAGGTGTATAGTATATGAATACTTGCGTCGAAATGGAAGGAAGTCAAAGTAAAATTTAGGAAAATCGTTCATCGTATGTAACAAATAATCTCTCAAAATATTATGTAGAATATAAATATACAAACCATAACGAGATGGATTCAGCAGCTTATACGCCGAACAAAACAATACTGCCTCCAGTTTAATAATTGAAAATGTGCTGCCAGGTACATTATATGATGTATAAACGTTAGATACTTGCGTTGTTTGTCGCTGAGTTGAAAGTTTCGATCGATTTTTTTTGTATAATAAATATAGAAACTATTGTTATTTTAAATATTTTTCTCAAAATAACTGTTATTACAATTACTGTTTTAATTATTATTATTATTAATAATAATTTTTATAAATTGTAATTAATACATAATATATTGATTTCATCAAATGGTGATAGACTTGTTTTATTTATTAAAAAAAATATTTAATTTTAAGCCTAGTTAAAATAATTTATCTAATTTATGTATTTAAATAAAGTAATTTCTTTAAACAAACAACAACAAAAAAAAAAGAATTGAAATTATATTTTTCATTTAGTTTTATATTCTGTCTACAGATGGCACCTGTAGAATGAATAACTATAGAAGCTATTTCCAATCACTACTAGAAGACAAGTACTTGCCGTTGGGATCTCTCTTTTCAGTAAATCAATAATACTTCCATCGCAGAAGCTTCACTTTTGCGACTTTCCATAGAATAACCCCAATTAAAGTGACATATGGTTTCAAATGATTTCATAAATACTGTAATTCGAAGAATAACCCGTGCATCCACTTTTCAACCCTTTCCCTTTATGCTTAAATTAAGGGGATGGAAGGTGGTATACCTAGAGGAGAAAAGTTTTTGCGGTTTTTCCTCTTATTCTGTGGGGTTCAGTCCGTTTAACTTTCGACTACGTAATGTCTACATAATAATTGATTCTTTGTGGTTTGATATTGTCAGTAATCCATAGCGTTAATGAGATATATCTACAATACGTATGGTTCTCCTATAGGTTGCTCTTCGGAGGTTTTGTCCTTGTCTGAACTCATGAAGATTTATATCTCAATTTTAAATAATTTTTTCGCTCTAAAATTGCAAGCCATTGATTTTGTCGAAGACAGTGTTAAATAAAACATAATGATATTGAATACATTATGTAAAAATTCTTGCTGTATAGTAATTTGGACAATTTAACTAAAGTTCGTCAATTTTATAATTATTTGCATATATAATACGAATTTATTCATGCACTGCAATCATAGGGGAATGTGGAATTGAATATGATAATTTGAAATCCTGTTCATAAAGGCTTGTTTACCGGATTTATCGATAAAGAAAACCAATATAGTAGAAGAATTCGAAGAAAGAATCCAGGAGTTCCAACACATAATAAGATAACACTAAATTATTCCTTTTCTTTCACTTTTCCCTTCTCCCCCTCTCTCTCTCTCTCTCAACAAGGGGCATTGCCATTTATTAAAATCATAAAATAGTTATTCGAAGGGAACAGTACGAAATATATACTGTGTTATACTTATTGCGAATAAAAAATATTCAAACTTCAATTATTTGTTATAAATTTTGAAGAATTTATATAAATTATTTTAGTATGTATTTAAACTTTTATGTGTTGATAAAGAAGAATATGCAGATTGATCCAATCAACGGAAAATAAGAAAACAGAATGAATTAGGTGCGTGAAAAAAGATTATCGCACATGGGAAAATCTGTTCTGAAAACATTTATATATTCGATCATTATTCTCATTATTATGTTATTTTGGAGCAATGGTTTGAATGATCTGTTACAAGTATTCATCCGTACTATAATGAATTGTAATTAGTTGCGATATGTAATTACGTCAGTCAATCGCGTAAAATCGAGTATGTTGAAATTTTAATAACTTCAAGTCTTAAGTTTTCAATGAACGTCGTATCTTTCACGATGCTATTTGTAAATCAACAGCCATTTGAAAGTTTATATTTATCGGACCAATCTCAACTAAACGGTTTTGAACACACACACACACACAAAAAAAACCCCTAAATCTGGAATTTATAATTTTATAAAGAACTAAAAACAAACTTCTTCAAAAAATTTATTTTTATTGTTTAAATTTTATAACAATTTTTTTTCTTTTTTATAACTTCTATAGAATTTTTTTTCCTAATGAAATATCTCTTAATGTATAAAGGTTAGTCCTGGGCAACGCTTAGCATAAAGGCACCGACGTTAAGAGCATGGAGTTTGTAATATTATTTTTAGAGCATTATAGGTTCATTAAGAACGAATTTCTTATACTTTTAATTCGAATTTTAATTTAAAAAATTAAGGCAGAGTTTTAACACGTTATCATCATAACATCAAAGCATATTAGCGCACAAAAATTATTTTAATATCGTTTTAAAGGTTTAAAAAAATATTTTTTCAATAATAAAAATTTTTTTGAATGAAAGCATTTCCCCGCCCCCTTCAGTTTTAATAACTTTTGAATCAGTTTAGTTTTTGAAACAGTTTATAACAATGATTTTTATTATAATGAAACTCAAAATAGCATCATTGCTTCTTCGAATCATTGAACCACTTTATTTTCCAGCAGTTAAAGTTATAATAAAAGGGAAGATGCATTCTTTGCTTTGACTTAAAATTTCAAAGAAGTTCATTGAATAAAATTCTCCATTTGGTGAGTTTTTTTTTTAAATTTTGAAACAATGCTATATATTGTATCGTGCTCGTTTCCAGAATTGCGTTTTTAAAAAATGCCGCGATTAGCAAACGTATTCTCGAATACGAAATATAGAGAAAGTATTGTAATAATCGAAAAAATTCAAACTCGAGATTTTGACGAATCTCTACATTTCAAACTTCCTTGAACTGGAGATACACTTTCGGCCTTGACAACAGATATTTTTGGAAAAAGTCTGTGACACAGATAACACAAAAATACTTAAAGTTAGACGGATGAAATTTGATATACGGCCTTTACACAAAATGTATAGACTTTTATTAAAGTTTGAGCAACATCCAATTAGGGGAAGTCTGCCTGTCCGGCTGTTCGATTATAAGTTATCAACATAATAACTACAAAACCGAGAGACCTAGATAGATAAACTTGGTGAACAGATTTAATATCTACAGTATAGAATCCATAGAATTTTGATCTATATTCATCAAAGGGTTGGCCACCTGTATTTTCAGAAATATGTAAACGCAATAACTTAAAAGCGGAATGATTTAAATATTTCAAACGTGGTATGAGATTTTACGACTAAAAGTTAACTTTGTATCGATTTTCTGTTTTCATCCTTTGGGAAGAATGTTAGCACCTAAATTATCTTATTGGATACTTTTAAACAACTGCCAAGGGTTCATCGCTCAAAAATTTGTTGATGATCACATGATCGAATCAGTAAAAATGCTTTGTAGTCTCAAGGTTAATATTTCGTAACTGTTTCGTAAGGCCAATATTATGTAAGGAATTCTATATACTAAGACCTTTATTAACGAGTATGCGAAAAAGTTTTGGGAGGACCACTCCTACTGGTTTCAGTTTCATTTCATAAATAATTACGCACAAAGTGAATTTTTATTATTAAGTTGAAAGCTCACTGCATTTTTTTTCTTTTAATATTCATGAAGGTTTTAGGGAGACGTTCTCACTAATTCATTTACGTTTTGCTTTTAACTACAAAGCTGATTCTTTTTCTTTTTCTTCTTTTTTTTTACTAAATGAATTTATTTCTGTTATTCATGAAAAATAGGACTTGTTAAAGCATCTTAATTTCTTCGTAAGAAAATGTGCAATTTTCACTTTAATACCTTTATTATTTTAAAATCTAAAAAATGGACAGTTTATTAACAGAATATGAAAGTTATGAAACAAGAAATAAAAATTAAAAAAAGCAAAGTAAAAGTAATACAAAAATTTGTTAAATACAGTTTTGATTTAATTGATAGCCCATATGATTACAGTTAAAGTATTTTAGTTACTTTTTTGAATTATTTTTTTAAATCATAATGGTTTTAAATATACAAGTTATACAATTGTGATGTAAGTATGAGCAACGTGTGTTTCAGACAGAAGTCTCACGGCATATTTTCCGAATAACTCTTTCTGAATTCTTGAATGAGTCAACAGATGGCAGTTTGAATTTGAATGCTGATTGAATAATAACTTTTTAGGCGTAAAGGAGCAACGCTCCTTCTAGCTGCCTGTCTGTATATCAGCCTTTTTACCGCTTACTGTATCGTGATTGGTTAGAGCATGAAGAGTTTATTTACCCAATAGAGGGAAGATAAGCATTTTTTTTGGATATTTCTTTTTTCTATCCCAATAAATCTGCCGTAGAAAATGAAAGGAAAGAAGATTCACTGGCGAAATCAATGACGCCTCTTCAACACATCGTTATTCTCTCGCCACGTCCAGGCGTCAACTGCCTCATTCCTATTACTATCCGTTAGAGGGCCAGTTTTGGCGGGAAAGAAGACGAGCGCCTACTGATGTGAGGATAGGGCACCACGGTAATATAATAGTTTTAAAACTACACTTGTCTGCGAAACTTAAGCAACAGGTGTTTTATTCCTCCTAACTTCACGAGAAATCATCTGAGAGACATGAAATTCAGAAATGAAAGACAGCATTTTCTACTTAAAGGATGACGAAAGCATAGTTGCGCAAAAATGAATACAATGCATATAATAATGAAATAAAACTAAAAAAGCAGTTGTCAAACTCATAGTATCGTTACACATGATTGTCTGTTCAGGAGGAAGAACAACCAGCAGATGTTCCTTAGTATGGGATATGCCCTCGCCTTACTGCAATGGTTGTTTAGCACCGTCTCCCCATACTCAGCACTAGATTGTCCAACAACTCTTGAGGTAAGAGTGCCCATTCTTCAATCATCATCTGTTTCAATTGTTGGGTGTTCCCCGGAGGATGTAATCGGGCCTCAAAGCATCATCCCAAAGCATCCCACATATGCTCTATGGGATTTAAACCAGGGGAGAAAGCTGGCCAATCTATTCGAGTGATATCTTCACTTTCTAGTAGCTTCTGAACATCAGGAGTCCAATGTGGCCGTGCATTATCATCCATATAAACGAAGTGTGCTCCAATGGCACCTCGGAATAGATGCACATGGGGAAGGATCACCTCCTTACAATAGCGATCTCCGGTTACAGAACTTCCGTCGAAAACGTGGAGCTCAGTTCTCCCATTCAGCATAATGCCTCCTCAGACGACAACTCCATTACCACCGTAAAGGTCTCCTTCCGTGATGTTAATGGGATGAAACTGTGTCCCGACCTCTCTCCAAATCAACTGCCGTCGAGAATCGCTTGTAGCACTAAAACGACTCTCATCCGTAAAGAGAACACGACTACATTGATGAGATGTCCAGTTTTTGTGCTCCTTGCACCGCTCTAAACGGTGCCACCGATGGCCAACTTTCAAAGGGATACAGCATTCAGGACGGCGGGCAAATAGCCCACCTTTGTGAAGGCATTTGGATACAGTAAACCGCGACACTTTATCGCCCCTTTGCTGTACACAGTTGGTCAGCAATAGCGCTTGCTGACTGGTTTAGGGCTCTTTTCGCCTGCAGGACGATATACCGGTCATCCACTGCAGTTGTTTTCCTGAGGCGGCCACCATCAACCTTTTTAACAGTTGTACCTGGGGTTTGGAAGGCTTTCCAAGCGTGCGAAACGACACTTTTGTTGATTTCAAACTCTTCAGCCACCCTGGTCAGACTACGCCCCTCCTCCAACTTTCCGATCGTTCTTCCGCGCGTGAAATCGTCTAGGTGATTTCTTTTAGCCATATTTCACGAAAGAACTCACTAGCATTTGCAGCGGATGTGTTTAATTGCGTCTCCGTCATTCCTTTTATTGTAGCCTTGAGCTGCACGCGCCAACCGCATGCATTTTGCGTACGCTCACGTTACCTGTGAAGTTTTGTTCCTCATATTTGCATGCGTATGACCTTTCTCCTGAATTACGTGTTCATTGTACTGATCGCAAGAACCCATTTTCTGCAGTTTCATGGCTATATGCCTAATATTTACATTGTTGCTTAAGTTTTGCCCACCAGTGTATTATATATAATTCAGGTTTATAAATTAAATCACAAGTTGCAAAGTGTTATGGTTTAGGTGTTTCAATTACTAACTGAAATGAATAAAACTCCTTATATTACAAAAGAATTTAAGCAACTATTTCATTCAACAGTTATATTCAAACACTACACTATTGTTTGAAACTTGATAAAAAGAAATAATCACACTTCTTAAGTTATTGCGCACCTTCAAAAGTTGTTCCCCCCTTTTCCCCCCTAAGAAATAGATTTAAGTTTTCATATATAGAGAGCTTTTCCATCCTTAAATTTTCCCATTAATTTTTTTTTTTTCACGTTTGTTAAAAATTAATTTCCAACTAGACCTTTTAGTATGAAAAGGAAGGATATAAATATGTGCTAATTTTATTATCACATAATTTTAATCTAATAATCCTTTCTTGTAATTCTTTAATACTTGTTTATCTTTTTAGTAACAGGATTTTGTATTTAATATGCAGAGTTAAATCTCAAAATCATCTAAACAATACATATGCTAAAATTAATCTTTTCATCAAATTTTCTAATAATAATTTAAAAGAGTTTCTGTTCTGTTTAATTACTACACAGTACGAACAACCCGACGATTTTTACTTTAGAAATGATTTTCATCTCTGTTTTTAAAACTTTCGGCCCTGGGTGGTAACAAAAATAGCCTGAAAAAACAACAACAATGAATAAGAAATAATACATACCAAATACAAATTAATTAATGAAAATAAATCAATGAATGACATTTTTCATGTACGGTTTACTTATAACTTTCCCGCTTTCTTGTCATGCAATTTTGAGAAAAAGTATGAAATTGCAAAATGAATAGTGAAAATAAATTGTTAATTGAAAAATCTATAGACAAAAGTTTATGCACGAAATTTTATCAATAATTAATATAAAAGGTGATTAAAAGATATCAAATGGAAAGTAAGAGATTAAAAAATATTACTTACTTTTTATTTTCATTTATCAATGTTTAATTGTAAATTTATTTCCTTGAACTGTACATTTTTTTTTTCAGAAATCGTCAAATCTATATAACTGCATGCTACTTTGTTGAACGCAATACTGTGTTCTTACTAGTAAACAAAATCTTTAGTAATTACATGTTACTGAATAGTTTCGATAACATAACTATTATTCTTCTAAATAATATTCGTTGGTACAGGCATTATATTGAGTTAAACTAAATAAAAATTCCCTTAAGAATTTCTGAATTTGAGGGGTTTTTTTTATAATTTATAATTCTGTATTGAAAAAAAATCAAATCCGTTCAATCTCCTTTCATTCCATTTGCATCAACAGATACCGGAAAGATTCTTAACAGAAGATCATAGAGTATATAATTTATCTAACAAATTAATAATCAGTGCTGGAAATGCACTGAACGATTGATAATTTTTTTTCTCTCGTTTCACTTCTGCTGTTGTGTGCGGACATCACACAGCGTTTAAAATACTTTCTTCGGATTCATAAAAATAATAATAATAAATTGATCAGATGAAGGAATAGTCTTGTTTTGCCTGACCAAATCGAAGACTATATTCTACTTAGGAGAAAGGGTTGGGTAAAAGAGTTACAGAAGATTCTTCTGAGAAACAAAATCTTATAAATATTTTCTCCATAAACCTTTACCTTTAAATTAAAAAAAATGGCATTTATTTCAAATTTTTCCAAATTTAATGAAGGCGTAAATACGTAACCACCAATTGGGTGATCTCATACTGATGAGGTTCTTTAGAAGCTGGCTTTCTACTACACTGGTGGGCAAAATTAAGACATGGAAGGGATTATTACACATTTCTCGGAAAATATCACATTATACCTGGACAGTTGGTTGCCATACAAGGGCACTAGGGCGCTGGCGTCGCTGAGATGAGTTTACGTATTTTTGTGGGCGTTGTTAAGCCAGCAAGAGGCATAAAAGTCTGCAGCCAGCTGCTCAACTCATTCCACTCTACAACACAGTAGCGATTTGTATTGTTTTTTAAAAATAATATTGTTGTTTTTTGATGAAATGAGTGAACATTATCGTTTAGTTTAGACGAAGGTATGAGGTGGAGAGTTGTGGGTAGACATGAGGCAGGCAGTCCCAAGTTCAGGTTGCTAGGGAATTTGATGTAACTCCAAGCGTTGCTTCGAATTTGTGGAGTCAGTTTAAAAGCAGTGGGACAATGTACAGAAGACGAAGATAAGGTCGTTCGAGAGCAACAACGCCCAATGAAGACCAGTATTTGTTACAACCAAGCTCCAGAGAACGTCTACAGCGACACAACAGTCTAGGGACCTCGCTGCTGCCCCAGGAACATTAGTTTCAATGAAGAAACTTGCCAGGAGGTTTGGTAACAGAGGGTTGTATGCCAGGAAGCTCGCCATTTGCATCCCACTCACTCCTTCCCACAAAACAAATCGTGTACGATGGTGCAGACAGCACCAACACCAGACACAGCTCCAATGGGCCATGTTTTCTTCACAGATGAGTCCAGATTCAGTCTACATCCTGATTCTTGGTGAATATTCATATGGAGGGAGCCTGGGACCTGATATCATCCCAGTAACTTCATGGAAAGGGACCATTATGCTGGTGGTGGACTGACGGTTTGGACAGGGATCATGCAAGATACCCGCACACCACTCCATGTATTTGACACTGTTTCCGTGAAAGCCCAAAGGTACATTCAACATCCTATAACCCTAAGTGCGTCTTTTCAGGGGTGCTGTTAGCCCTGAATTTGTTTTTATGGACGACAATGCCAACCACATAGAGCTGTCCTGGTTGAGGAGTATCTGGAAAGCTAAGATATTCATCGAATGGATTGGCCAGTCAAATTTACTGACTTTAACCCAATTGAAAATGCTTGCTAAGCTCTAGGAAGGGTTATTGCGATACGCCAATCCCCTCCCAGAACCATTCCGCAGTTAAAAACTTCTCTGATGGAAGAGTGGGAGGGTCTTCCACAAGCACTCCTTACCTTTCTTATTAACAGCATGCATACTCGTTGTGAATGCTGCTTATCTGTCAGAGGTGACCACACACCATACTAGAGGCGACCACACACCATACTAGGATGATCACACTCCATACTAGAGGTGACCACATACAATACAAGCCTCATTTTCATTGCCATCTTTCATCATGAAGTTCAGTGCACATTGGACTGTTGGCAATAACTCTTGCATATTAACGGCATATTAATTTTTGCTTGACCTACATTATAGGCATACTACAAGTTACATCCACACCACATTTCATTTATTTTTATCCAGTATTTCTCGAGATATTTAGAAAAATATCTTCAATCTCTTAATTTTGTCCACCAGTGTATTTTCCCGCCAAATAAAAGCATTGATTTATTGGCTCTGTGTCACTAGCGCTCAGTCACAGTTGCGCTCCTTCATTAAAAAGTGTCATTTGCACTTAAGCATTAAAATGGCTGCCATATTATAAAGTTTATTTTTATATATTGTTGTTTCAATCTTTATTTGAAAATAATTTTAGACTAGCTGATGCCTGATGCGTTGTTGCCTCAGATGAAATAATTTTGGAAATATCCTTTAAAATTTAGAATAGTTTTCTTGTCTAATTAAGAATGATAGAAAAAATATGTATTTTCTTTTAGGCAATGAATACATTTATTGAACTCTAATGAAATATAAAGGAGGAGTATAAATAATATTTATTCTTTTTTTACTGTACTATTCAATTGCTTTAAAGTGGACAATGTTTTACTGTCTTCAACAAAAATTAATAAATTTCTTGGTTTTCTGATTTGTAAGTATCCAGCATACAATTGACCATGTGAAAAACACGGATTTTTTAGGTTCAATTCGCACACTTGAAGTGACTAAGAGCGTAATTGATGGTCATCGAGAATGTAAGTCGAATCGGGAACTGCAGTCTTTTGAAATTAAAAGTCATGTCGGTGGGAATAATGAGAATGCGTGGAATGAGCACATTTTCTCCATTCGACATGACGTTAAAAATAGTGGCCTCGATGAGATTCAGCATCAGTTTCTTTACAGCGAGTCTTGTTCCATTACACGTGTGTATTGATATTCCGCAAGAGAATAACTGGCATCCGTACTTTGACAGACAATTTGTACGGTGGCACACCAGGAAGATCCAACAAATTAAAAAAAAAATCTTGTCAGCACCTCTAGATCTACCAAGTGACGGACGTTTTGAAGGCATATTTTTTGACGAAACAACTAACACGATATACGCTCGTATAACCAAAATATCGTCTGAAGATTCATTGAATAAATATAAAAATTATGGCTTGCATTGGAAAATTTTCATTAAATATAACTTATTAGGCATCGATAATAATAAATGTATTTTGTATGTGTGAGATAAACTCTGAATGTAATAACTGTACTATGCTTAAAGTCTTTGCACAAGTACAATCAATCATTTGGCAATATTTTATAGCGGTACGGATGAACGGTACGATATCGCATAAAATACGAACAAAAATTCATTTTTATATATTAGATTTAAGTATTCTTTTAGAATTGTAATGAAAGAAACTATTTTTTATTGATTCGTTTGATCTTTACTCAGAATTCACAAGATTAATGTAAAAAATTGTGATTAAAATATTTTCTTTTAAAATAGATTTAACTTAGAAAATATATTTATACCATAAAATCGTTGATGTAGTTGAAAAGATAACTTTTTGAAATTTACATGATGCAAGATTTTTTTGTACTTTAATATTTTCAGAAGTTACAGCGAAAAAAGCAAAAAATTAACTAAAATTTTTATTTAAAATTTCAAACCTGTAGAATTGGTCTACTTAAAATTTCCTTGCATTCTCTGTAATGAAGCTGTTATCGCAGAGAACGATCTACGTGACATTTGTTTACAATAGCTACGAAATATTAGCCTATTACTTAGACGCGGTTAATAGATCTGAAAATATTTTTTTATAAATTAGATAACTATACTATGCTTATTTACTTTCTACGACTACGACTACGAGTACATTTTACGAGGTGCCTAGCCCCACCAGGGGCTTATCCTCGACTGAGTTTGAAATTTGAAAGTAGCTTTGCTTCAGATGGACTTGCTTTAACTGTTGGATGCTATTGGCGGAGTCATTGGGGAGGGTGCGTATGTTTGCAGGATACAGAGTTTTGATTGGCTGTTGATTAATACTATTTAAGGAAAATAAGGACTTCAGTTTTAGTTCAGTTAAGAGCGTTTGAGAGAATGAGTATTTTAGTCATTGGGTCGGAGACTTTTCATTTCTTGGGTGGCTTTAATTAATTGGGGGAAAGCTAAGAATAATTTTTTGATTTCGTTGAAGGCTTCTATGAATTCAGTTATTTCTTGGAAGTGTGCTTATTTACCTTCATTTAGGTGCAAGCAATAAGTTGGCCAAAATTAATCGCAGTTAGTGGTATGGTAGGTGCGAACAAAAAAAAATCATTTTTATATATTAGATAGAAAACTACGCTAAAAAATTGATTTTTGGCCAAAAAATCGAATATTTATTTTTTATTTTTAACTCTGGATAGCTAAAATAATTTCTTTTATAAAACTTTTTGAATTTAACCACAACGGTCATTTTATATAGCTTCTGATAAAAAAAAAATGCATGAGTTTGAATTTGCTCATTTAGCACGACACGCCATTCTGGTGCAAACTGTGTTTCTATCTGCATTCTATAATCTAGAATAAACTAAAATCATATTTTTTTAAAACTAGATCTCAGAGTTATTAAATATCAATAGTCTCGATAAAAAATACACTCAAATATTCCCAATCTTTTGATGGTCAGTAAAAGAAACTGAAAACAATTTATTTTAATGAATATCTTCGTAAATTTTTAACAATGAAAGAAAAGTTCAGTACTTGAATAAAAAAAAGCTAAATAATACCAAATTTTCTTTAATTAAATGTAAAATTAATTATGAGTTATTGTGAAGCCAAATTGCTCTTGTCCCTCGTCAGCAAATCTCTGTCGCCTCCTCTGAGAAGGAATTGCATTTCTCAAGGTACATTAATCAGAAATTACAATTCATTGTATCAGCAGATAAAAATGTGATTTTTCAAATAGATGAAATGCTCATCAAACTCTACTATGACTGCAAAGAGGGAAATATATATGGTTTCTTTTAAAATTCAGAAAATGCCGCCAGAAGTGTCATGACTTTAATAATAAATAGCATGATTTATTGATAAATAGCATTTCATCTTCATATATTGTTCACAATCTTCCTCTAAATAAAACAGCCGCAGACGCTTTACATGCATTCATTAAGAAAATTATTATTGGATTGGAAAGCTTTAAAGAGATATGTGCAGTTACAGACAGCAATTCAATTAATCAAAAAACAATGTCTCAGTTCGCCTCCCTTTTCATGATCACATTTAACTGTTTATCCTCATCTGGTAAATAATGAACGACTTCTTTTTTTCATAATTGATACTGTGCATTTGTTGAAGAGTATTCGCAATAACTGGATCAATCACAAGAATGCTGATAAGTGTATGTTTTAACCAAATTTCATAGAAACCATTCAGGAAAACAACTTACAAATTTTATATTTATTGTTTTCAGCTTTTAAAGTACATAATGCATCATTTTCATAAATTTATGAAAGGTGTTCATCAAACAAATGATTTGTTTATAGTTTTTTTCCCCTAAATCAGATAATCTGGGGAAAAAGTTTTGTAACAATGTGTACTATTTTAAACATTTATTTTAATATATAATACTATCAATGTTTGTGTCATTTTTAAGAGTTTGTATAAGTCTGCTGAAAATAAATCGGTTATTTACATCTTTAACAGGTTATTTATAAGTTGAATTGAGGAAACAAGCATTAAAATAAGTTTTAATCAATAATTATTCCTGTTTTAGAGATTTAAGTTAAACATAAATTTAAGAAAACAATAGGAATTGAAAAGAAATAAAAATCAAATGTGCAGTTTTCACTTTAATAACTTTATTATTCTTAAATTCTGAAAAATTGGCATTTTTGAATATGACAGTGAATTTTATAAATTGAATATGACAGTTATGAAGTAAGAATTTTAAAAAATACAATGTAAAAAAAAATACAAAATCTTCCTTCAATTTCTTAAATTCATCAATATTGTCAATTTTTTTTTCCACTTCACAAAATTTAAGCTTATGATTTTCAATCAAATGCGTTCAGATCTCCTAAACTGTCGATCTGTGAGCATTGCAGGACAAAATTGAACATTTCTCTTTTCAACAATGTCTAATGACACATAATGAACATTTTTTAAATGTCTGTTGAGAACGAACTTACGGGAGAAACGCTTTTCTCACACAAAATCCATTATAACGAATCGATGTTTTCGATAGCTTTCGCGTGAATATGTAAACAAACAAAATTTTCGAATCAAATTCTAAAATGAGTCAACAGATGGTAGTTTGACGCTGAATAATGATTGACTAATACCATTTTGGTCGTGTAAGATGCACTGTTCCCTCTAGCAGCTCGTATATAACTTTCCCTCAAGGTGGGTTCACATGCTGCCAACTATTGCCCGCAATAGAAGGTAACGCCTACTTTAGGAAAACGTGATCATGATGGGACAACGGCAAATGGTTGATGGGAAAATAGTTGGCCACGTGTGAACCCTATCACTCAAACGTACCTACCTGTGAAAAGTACGGTTTATGATGGATTCGCAAATCCCATAGGGATAATGTTGCGATTGAGATGCTAGTCATCATCTTCATTGACTGGAAAGATATGCAAACAGTGCTGTTGATGTGTCCACTACAGTATTGTCCCCCTCCTTTTCAATGAATATGACGGCATACTTTGTCTTTCACGTTTTTCATGAAAACTGTGTTTCGCACAGGAACAGATCTTTACGCATTTTTAACTTACTTCAAGCAAGGAATCTTGTACAAAGTTTGGGCTGTATTTATGGGACATCCTGTGTTTAAGTATCCCAATAAATCACAATTATTCTTCATATTAGTCAAAATCTTCATATTTATTTAGATTTAATTTAGTCAATAGTCCTAATTATGTTTGAGATAGTATATATGTTATGTCAACGATTATGCTTGCTATTGTTCTTCCATTCAGAATTTTCAACTTTTCTGATTCCATGGATCTTAATAAAACAGGAATGAAATGAGAATGCTATAAACATAAAATAAAAAATGAAATCTACGGTAGCCAAAATCAAGTTATCATGTGAAAACATTATAATTTTAAGTGATTAATTGCCTTAATTAATTAATTCATTAACCAATTTAAATCGGTTTGATTCACGAAACTTAAAAAAAACTTTCATTTTCTATTTTTCTAGCTGGCAAACAAAGTTTTGGAGCTCGACCCATTTTAAGATTAAAAAACAACAACAGTAATTTCGAAGAAAAGTTCACCATTACTGGAAGCTATTGTATATGTGGTAAAATCCAATGAACGTAATTCAGATTGCTTTTAAAATTATAATCTAATATCCACAGCAATTTGGGAAATACAATTAGTAAGAATGCACTTATAATGTTATTAAAGAATATATATTGCACGTTTTACGAAAGTGCGATAGTTAAGAAAGAGAATCCCCCCCCCAAACGATAATCTGAGCACGAGATTAATTATTTAAAAATAAGAAATCTTAAACAACCTGGAAGATGACGTCATTTCATAGAAATTATTTTTTAAAAAAACCAATTGATAATAAATTTAATTAAATATTTCAAACAATACTGGCAAAACAAACCTCAAATGCCGAGGGTCAGATAACTCGCGATCTACGACCAACAAAAAGAATATTTTTTGCCTACGTTTTTTCGGATACACCACAAAACCCCATAACCAAAACAACATCAATTTCTTACATGATAAAAATAAAAAAAAGTAATAGCCTTTGCGTTGAAAAAGGTAATATCTGAATTCATTTTTGAGATTTGAGAACTGTATAAATATAACTTTCAAAAAAATTTTAGGGCGTGCTTTTAGTAATTAAATTTCATATTTTTTCTCATCAAATTCTATTATCATGAAATTTAGTATTTATTTATCTTTTATACTATGATATGATAACGTACGGGTGATTTTTGTATGAAATCCTGTGCGGAATGAATTGTGTGGATGAAATATATTTGATACTTTTAAATTGTCAATATTTGGCTAAGAAGTTTTCTTTCAAAATATTAGAGAAATTAGTTGGGAGTTAGATTAGAAACACTCAAAATAAAAGTATACTATACAATCACCAAAAATTTGCTACAACTTCAGTCATAAAAATTATGATTATACTTTTTTGTCGCTTCTAAAAATATAAAGAGAACTCGCATACTATAATAAAAATGCATCAGATTACGTTACCTTCAAACTATTTATGCTTTTTTTTACTTTCTCATAAATGCAGTATAAAGTAAAATATTGCAATTTTAAAAACATTCAAACTCAAGATTTAGACAGATCGCCATGTTTCAGACATTTTTGAAATGGAAAAACACTTTTTTACTTTCTTGTATACGAAGCAAAGACAAAGTATTGTGATGGTAAAAAAAACTCGAAATCGATATTGTATTGAATCTCCAGGTTTCAGAATTCTCCAAGTCCCTAAATCGTTTTCAGCTTTACATCTGTCTGTGAACATGATATCTTACAATTGCTTTGAGGAGGAAATTTGAAATATGAACTTAAGACTAAATTTCATTTGCCAGAATAAAATAATAAATATTATTGGTGGGACAGAATGTTACTGTGTTCCTAGGTTTAATATGATAGCTTTAATCATATGAATAGATTTTAGGTAGAGGAACTCTAGTTAATTCGACCGGTAGCCAGTCACCTATTTAGTCTATTAGACTAAATAGGTGACTCCTATTCAATGACTCCAAGCTTATAAATTAAGGCTAGCACTAAAGTAACCAGCAAACCTGGGTATGACCACACATGGTGGTTGCCTTCTTTCATAGGGCGACCAAATCATCAGAGCATTTTTAACAGCATCCCATGGGCAAAGAAAAAAAACTGATCCTTTCAGTGAGAGTCACGCTGCATTGATTATTAATCTCAATTTCGTTCTGACAGTTAATTCCTGAATGCATATCTTGAAAACTGTCAAATTAAATGATCTTGGATCTATTCCCGTGATTGACATGGCATATACCAAGTTAAAATTTTCACAGGAAGTTTCATTTAGAGAATCGTCGCATACTTCTATTAAAGAGGGATAAAACGTTTGGTAAGTCAGGGAGTGTCTAATGTGTGTCGTATTGTAATACGGTGGGATAGAACAGACAAATATCTGAAATGACTAGAGACAAAATATCTGATTATCATGTTTCACTTCAGATAACCATCTAAGAATATCAAAGCAGAGTAATCCACTACAGAGTATACTGTTACGGAATTTCTCTTCCGTCGGAGTTCTTTTTGATTTGTTGGTCAATGAAATGAACAGTCCTTTAGTGACAGACAAAATCTTTCATTAACACAAGGACGACAAATATAGTCAAGACGAACAAAGGAAACACACAGCGGCACACTACATCAAACAGTAATCTACAAGTAGTAACCGGTAGTAATAGCAACCACAGTACACAAAGCGGCCAGACAGAATTCAAAAGGAGGTGGGAATCCAAGTAACCTCGTTTTACGGTCTCTCCAAACCTCCTCGCTTTAGATGTATCAAACTGTCGACTCATTATCACGCGAAACGATGATGCTTCTACAATGAACAACGGGACTCTTCACACAGCTCAATTCGGGAATCGCTTGAGCTCTTCTCTGAACTGACCCAACGAATCACCGAAGACTCGATTGATATCAACTTAATTGCAGGGTTGATGGGGCGCCTTGCCCCGGCAGTGGATTATCCCCGGACTTGGCTGGTTGTTGACTGAGTCGCTGTTTTGGATAGTCTGGCCTTGATTCTTTTCTCCTCACGATGACACCGATGGGTAGGTGCGTGGGGTTGAGAGAAGTTGCACTCTTAATGGCTGGGGAATAGAGACCATTTAAACTTAACTCAGGGTGAGATTTCGTAGTTTAGGGACTGGCAGGCTTAGTGATTGCATTGAACAGGATAAATAATTTTCGATTGATTTCAGTGTTCGTTCTAGGGGCACCTAGCTCCGCCAGGAGCTTATCCCCTGTCCTTTTTTTGGTACAGCAGTGACCTGGCGTTCTAGACTACGTTGCACTCTTCGACGAGCCTTGAGGGTGTTGAGAGTCTGGTAGCTGGAGATGAAATGGGCTGAGATTACGACGGCAAGAAGTTCGGTGGAGAGGGTGTAGTGGCAACCAATCAGATGGAGTCGGCGGTGTAGGAGAAGGTGGGTAGGTGGTGACGTCACAGTAGCTGATGATGAAGAGTCCGGGTGATGATGATGATGCAAAAGTGAGGAGGCTGGGTGGGTGAGGCGGTGATTGTCAGGATGCTTAGTTATGGGCTATTGGGGTGGGGAGGGTGCGGGGGTATGGCTCCTTGTAGACTTAATTTTAAGATTATGCTTTCTAAAAGTTAAGTTAAAGAAGAAAGGAAATAATAATTTTAGGGCTATGAGATTATCTTAATAATATATTTCTGGGCCTTCTAGTGCGAGGAAGAGGGTTGTAAGTTGGGATATTTTTAATGGCCTCGTTGTTTATTTGTGACATGTCATTGAAGAATTTTAGTGATAGTTTTTTAATGAAATTTAATAAGGGTGGGTAGTCCAGAGCGTGATACATGTCTCTATTTTTCATGTAGAATTTCATGTTACAAATTTTTCTAATTAGATTATTTTGAAGTCTTTCTACTATTTTAAAATTAGTTTTAGGAGCATAACCCCGCACTGGACAGGCATAAGTTACTACTGGCCGCAAAATAGGCTGTGTAAATAAGCATTTTATTTTTCCTAGTCATTTTAGAGTTTCGAGAGAGTAAGGGAAAGAATTTACGAGTTAGGTCCCGAAACTTTTTAGATATATAAATAAAATGGGGCTTCCAAGTTAATTTTGTGTCCAATATGACTCCTAAATACTTACATTCCTTAGACCACGGGATTACTTGATCTTTAATTTTGAGGGGGGGGGATTTATTTACACAGTTAGTTTTGGAGAAAGTCATGGCTTCAGTTTTGGTGGCATTAATAACTATTTTCCATTTCGAGAACCAGTCCTCAAGAGTTTTTAGGTGTCTATTTAGAGCTTTTGAGATATATTTAGGGTTGTTGTTACGCGCAAGTATTGCGGTGTCATCGGCGTACATACATAATATGGTGTTGAATTGTTTGGGGATATCATTAATGAAAATAGAAAAAAGTACTGGCCCCAGCTTAGATCCCTAAGGGACACCTGCTTGTATTTGCTTGGTGTCAGAAAAAACCTTATTTCATATAATCCTGAAGGATCTAGTGCAGAGGTAAGAGATTAAAATTTTGATTAGGTGATGGGGAACTTCACATTTAATTAACTTGTAAATAAGGCCTTCAAGCCAAACTCTGTCAAAAGCCTTTTGGATGTCGAGGAAAACTGCTGCTGATTTTTGTTTTATTTCAAATTGCTAAGTTTGCAATTTATGCAGACAGGAGTTTCGATGCGTTCATTTATGTGGCATTGGTTCGTCTCATGTGGATGTCCGCATTTCAAACAACGAGGGCTCATACCGCAGTTCTTGGCTGTATGATTAAATTAGTTACAGCGGTAGCATTGTGAGACCGAGTTTTTTTACCCCTGTATGGTTCAACAGTGACACTAAGGTAGTTTATGTTGTTTACTCTAAATTTTTTTTCTCCTTCTTCAGTTCTTTCTACTTCTATTAAATATAGTGGTAGGGGTTGCTTTGTTCGAAGTTGTGTCATGGCTGATACTTTTATAATTGGAAGGTTTTGCTCTCTTAGGTTTTCTGCTATTTCATCAGTAGAGTATCTTGATGGGAGGCCTCTCAGTACCGCTTTTAAGGGGCGTTTGTGCTTTGGGGTGATTACATAGAATTCATGCCCTTGATGCCTAAGATAATCTGTAATTGCCTGGTGTTGCTTCTCTGACGTAGGGAATATTTTCACAAATTCATTACTGAATTTATTGGTTGTTTCGCCAAAATTGATTGTAATATCTTTTAGTGTCTGCCCATATGCCTCCGAGAATCTCAACATGATTGGGGGAATTTTGAAAACTGTTACGTTATTATTTGCATTCTCATTTTCATCAATTTTTAGTCCCTGAAATTTATTTTGCAAGGGGATTTCCTGACTTTAGTTATTCTGTGTTACATTTTTATTTTTGGCAATCTTCCTTTAGAGGAGATTTCATTCGATTGATTTCAGTTTGAGACTGCCTGTCTTTTATAGTTCCCGGGGGTGGGCCGAGAAGCTTCTGGACCAATCAGGCGCAACTTGGTTCTGATTGGCTGAATCGTTAAAACTGTCGAAGTTTCCAGTAATATCTATTTTGTCACCAAGCCCTGAGATGACTGATTCCGCATCCAATGCAGCTGATCGTAAAACCATCTTTCAAGTGATTAAACCAACCATACTGAGAAGCAGCATCGCAGGTTTGTAACATTATGAATATATGAAATTGTATTTCTAATTTACTGAAATTCGAAAGCTTAATGCCGCATGATTTTCATTTGCACCTATAACGGGAAACTGTTCTGAATGTATTGTGTAAGAAAAATACGTAGGTTGTAAAGGTCCTCTTCAGATTTTCTCCTACCTCGCTGTTCAAAAAGGAAATTGCAATTAAAATACTGAACGAAGGTATATCATATGCTCAATAAAAACAAACTGTTGGAGCCCCTGTGATACTTCTGAATTACCTTATGTCGCAGCAGTTAAAAATATTTTAGAAACCAAAAGCACTTAAATCATTCTTTTTATCTTATAATTCGATTCTGGCCTTTTCAGAAATCTTATACATTTTCTAAAATGTAACTTAAATATGGTGAAACCTTTTTAAATGCCTTTTTACAGATTATCCGTATAAATAAAATTTCGTCTCAACTCCAAGCAGTGTGATATAGCTTTTGCTTCTGAATATCTATCTGATTTCAAACCTGTTCAGAATAGGAAAAAAATTCAAGATATACTTGAAATAAAACTCGAATAGCCAATCAACAAACTCAGAAGAAAAAAAATATATCAACTTTATAAATGTCACCTAGTCAGGGTTCTCCACACGGCCGTACTAATAATGTACTACTTTTGAAATTTTGGGAAAACTCACCCAGCGAAATATGTAGTTCTATCTAAACTGTTTCTTCAGGTATAAAATTTGCAACAAAAACAAGACAAATATTTGCAATAAGAAAAGATTTAATTCTCTTACTTCTACTGTTTCTAAAGCTTTGGGTGTTTTCACAGTATCTAAATTGTTTTCAGAAATTAATACTTCGATTTTTTCAGAAGCTATACTGAAGCATAGCATGAGTCAAGAACTAAAAGAAACAGTGAAAGATGTCCGTTTCCACCTCTATTTCTTACTGGAGAACAGAAACCGAAATATGCTATACCAACTAAGAACAAAAATATGTTACGTCCATTATTTTATAAACAGAATTCAGTTTTTTCCCTTTCATCTCTCTGAATACCCGCAAATGTACAAAAATAATTTATCTTATACATTTTTATTCACTTGTTTTATGAAGAATGTTTTAATATTTTAAGGTGTTTTACATGCATATTTTTAAAAAATTGCTTTTCTAAACTCATAACAGTATTTATCATTCATATCTCCCCTCATCGCAGAGTAACTTTATTCCAACATAACCTGACTTCTGCTCCGTCTTCAGAAGTGAACTCCAAGCAATAGAGATTGGTCTTGAGGCAGTTCCTGAAGAGAATAACTTTGGTGATGACTGGATCTTGTCAGATAGCCGTAGTGAGCTTCAACACCTCAAAAATCGATTAAATACCGGAGATCGTACAAGTATTTCAATACACAGTAAACTCAAAACCATCTCGCAACATCACGAAATGCATCTTCTTTGGGTGCCATTACATGTAGACATCCATGGCAACGAAATGGCGGACTAGCTAGCCAAAGAGGGTTGCTTTCAAAATATCCCCACTTCTACCAAACTGATATATATGGAGCTTTTCTCCAAAAAATCTGTCATCAGGGAAGACTGCCTGGTTCCTCCGTCAAACAACTGGTACAAGGAGCCTAACCCAGGTTTCTTTCTTTCCATCTCAGAGATAGGTCATCTCATACTTGCATTTCGCAACTTGCCGACGGACAACTAAAATATCTTAAATTCTCTGGGCGAAAGAAATCATTTCCTCTTTGTCCTAAATGCCAACTTTTTCAGGCCACTCCCTCTTACATGGAAATAAGAAGATCATTCATATCTTGTATAATCATGGATTTTATCACAGCTTTCAGTCTTTAAGCCAGACTCATTTAAATAGGAAATTTAGAATAGTTTTTGCACAGCATATCTGAATTTGGCTCTTGCGTCATTAAAACTAATAATAAAGTATCCCACCAACTGACTTGTATGAACATTCTTTCTATTATGTAAAATGTCAGAATTTCTCTTACCAGAATCTTGATAACTATGTTGAGATGCACTGAAACCAAATCACTCAATGAAGCATTTCGAGCCTCAGGATTTTGACTATAAGCTGAAAATTGATAATTCTTTTGCTGCCAGAACCATATAACAGAGAAATGAATCACCGCAAGACTAACACCCATTTGGATTCTGCCATTTCTTAAGGGGTTCTTCTTCAATGCACTGTTCAGTATGATTAATTATTTTTTCAATGACAATCTCCACGTACTGTTTATGTTGCCTTCAGTTATTTTTCCTCTTTGTTTACAAGTTGGCACAGCTACTTCAAGTAAAATATTTTGCTGGGGAAGTCATCTTGTAACACTTGAAGAAACATTTTCTATTTTCCAAACATAACCATTTTTTGCTGTTTCTTTTCTTTTCTACAATTTGGATATGCATTCATCGTCCTCGCCCCCCCCCCCCCCGAGTTGCACTGGATTATTTTCTCCAGTTTGAATATAACTACTGATTACATTTCTAGAAACTGCACTAGCAGCTGGCAATATTTTTTAAATCTACATTTTTCATTCGTGTTTCGTGAATAGACTCCATATCAGATGGCTTGGATTTATTTGTTACAGTAATAGGAACGATCCAGTCATTTTTTGCTATGAAAGTCATCACATTGAATTTTTGAACCAGAATTATCATCGAAAAGACTTTCAAAAGTTTTCAGCAACTCTTCTTTCGTTAGATATTTTCTATCAACATTTCTATGCAACATGATATACAGGTCACAAAATATTCCTAGTCAGAACAATAAAACCATTCAAAGTGAATTGAATATGGGAATACCTGCACTGTTGAAAGGCAAAATAAATAATACAAAGCAAATGCGCAGTAAGATGGCGAGCAATATTTATAAATAGCATTTTATTCTCCCTCCCTTTCCACTTTATCCTCATTTCTGTGATATATACAAATCTCATCTTGGCACCTGTTTTCTATCAGCATATGAAAATAGATAATTAATTTTTATGTACGATAAAAATGGGCAGTAGCCGTTATATGCAGTAATACTGACAAAAGTATTAATTTAAAATGAGCAAAGATAAATTAACATACTATTTGGAAGCTTTTTTAAAAAATTAAATATTTATCAAAATTATTAATATGAGAATAAAAGTGAATTTTCGGTCAAAATGACCATTGCCGTAATGCTAGTGTTAAATCAATTCAGACCATCCTAATTCAGATAAAAGAATATGAACTCCATTTCAGATATTTCCTTACAAGTAAAGCAAGAAATTCCATGAGCATCAACCTTTAGTGCCAGTCGAAAATGAAGAATTGGTCAATTCTCTACTTCAGAAATGATTGCATAAACCGATCTAGCAATTACACTAAACGTTGGAACAACATAGGTCATGTGAATATTTGAAAATATCGGTTCGTAATCATATAATTTGGATAACTAAAGTGATAATAATAACCATGATCACTTTAAGCAGCAGTCACCGCACTTCAACCACATTTGCAGCAAGAGGAGATAGTAAATTGTCAATTTAGATAATCTACATAATATCAGAATGCTTATTAAGGTTAAAAGTACTAATTTTTCATACTTTTTTTTACCTTTAAAAAATCGAACTTAAAATAAACGAAGAAAACAAAATTGACATATTTATTTTTATTTAATCAAGACTATTATTTACAGATACTCTCAATATAATCTATTTATTTACAAGAAATTCCATTTTTTTAATAAAATTCATGATTTAATTTTGATAGATAAAATGTGCTATTTACATAAACAATATTGCAAGCAAGAAAATAAATAATTTTATGAGACTAGCAACCAAATTAGTACTCTCTTTTTGTACTATGGATTTGTCCTTTCCATAAGAATATGACATCTGTACTATAAATTCTGACAATAAAGTATTAATACAAGAAAATAATTTGAGTAAAGTCAAACATTTATAAATATATTAAATTAATAATAATACATGATCCATACAAAAATAAAATGATCAAATAGCAACATCACTATAAATGATAGTTCTATGTATAACTGATTATTTCATTTCTTAACATGTGAGAAAATATATTGCTCCATTAAAATTTAAGTAATGCTAAGAAGTATATTAAGTAATTTCCCCAAAAGGAAAACAAGCAAATAATATTTGTAAAATAAATCTATATAGGATTAATCTTTAACAAAAATTCAACTTGAGCAAATGTTCTGAATTCAACACATATGTGCAATTACAGAAATATAATTTAAAAATTGAGAAAAAAAATTATAAATAACCATCAACCATAACAAGAATAATTTATAAAAAATGAATTTCAGTAACGAAAACCAATTAAAGGTATATCTCTACCACATCACTAAATGCATTAATAAGAAAAAATCTAAAATCTGCTAAGCTTTGTAACACAGCTAATTGCTGATGAATCATTTTTTCATCAGAAGTCAGTGGACATGATTTTCCTTGGATTAATTCAAATACCTGAAAAATAAAATAATTTTATTTCGACATTTAATAGCCATAAAGTGGTAATTTTTTTTTTTAAATCTAACACATAGCATAAGATTACCTCAAAAGCACATACATATTTTCACCAATGATTAAACAGAAGTTTAACAGACAATTATTAAACAAATCATGCATATTATGTGCTTTAAATTACTTTCAATATTTTCAAACAGGCAAATGAAATATGTCTAAAATACACTAAATAAACCCAACTTATTTAGAAAATAAATCCCCATATAAGTCGGATAAAAATGAAATTATTAACAATTTTTTAAAAATCCTCCGAAATGCTGAAGTAGAAAACTTAATGAATTATGGACAGATTGTAAATTTGATGCAATTTTCCTACCAACTTTTAACCCATTAACAGCCAAAACTAAAAAGAATGAATTTTTTAAATATAAACTTTAGTTTCTATTATTTTAGCAATATATAACAATAATTAATAGTAAAAAGTCAAAATTTGGCTTAGCTTTTGAGAAATCGAGTGTTGCGTTCCCGCAATGTCAACAAAATAAAAGTACAGAGTTGAACTGAACTTGTGAGAAGTTACTAAGAATTGATTTCTGGAAATCTCTTCAATTTTTCTATGATTTGAAAAACCACAAATGCTTTTAAAAGAAACTAATTTATTATCAGATTTTATAGGTTGACATGTAAAAAACTTGTATGAATTTACATGTGAAAACTTTCACTACAAGCACAATACAACTTTACATCTGTTTATTGTCTGACTGTTATATTACTTGTAGTGTAGTCTTCTATTGTACTCTGACTTTATAATAAAGCAGCTACACACTAAATGTTTATTATTAATGTTAACTTTAATAAGTCTTCCGGTGGCTACCTAAATCTATATTCTCAAAAGTTTTCAAAAGAAATAATGCAACCTAGCATCTAAAATCCAAGAGTGACTTATTATTTTCAGTATTTGATAATTTTGACAATTTCAATGCATTTGTTAAGACAATGTCAATGTAATTAGTAAATATTGGTCACCACAACTTTCCCCCGTTAATTCCTATTCTGTAATTAGCTACTAAATTATCACAAAAATCGACTCCTTCCGTTTTGTCGTTACATTGATTAATACGACGAGGCTGAAACACCAAAACTTTTTTCTTTTCCGTACTTGAATGATGGGAAACCTTGTTTACATGTTGAATCTTATCAAATGTTGATCCAAGAGTTACAACAGAGTTATCATTCCAACGAACAAAAATCACTTTGTTTTCCTCTTTGTACTGAAAATCGTAGTAGCATCTCTCTTTTGTAGTAACCTCTCTCTAAATTTGTCTCATCTTCAAGAGGTGAAAATACATTAATACCAAAAATCTCTCCACAAATTTTACCTTCTATTTTCATGTTTACTTTTTCCGATCTATCTTTTACCTCATTTTTTGGTTGAGGTAAATTTTCTAGTTCCTTTTTTACCCATTTCAAGTGTTCTTTTTTTGACTACTACCGGTTTTCGAGAGATTACATTTCTTTTTTGAGTGTATTTTGATTTGTCCTGTTGTATCATATGGCAAGACATTATCCTCAGAAATGCAAATATCATTTCCTCTTTCATTGCTAGTGTCTGCAGTTTCTTGGGGAAGAAATACAATATCGATGTCATCGTCTTCTGAATCAAGTTCATAAAATTAATTCAGAGCTTCATCTAAAATGTTTTCTTTTTGGCATTTCTATACGCATAGAATGAGAAACACACATAATGTCTATCGAAAAGAGAAATGGATAATTGATCTTTCACAGTCAGTTGAACTAACATAGCTTTTCAACAATTAATTATGAAGACACTCAGTTCAAAACAATTTAGGTATGCCCTGAACACACACACAAACAATAATAATTACATACTCATGTTTTAGAAGTCTGCATCCTTGAGTTACTTGAGCACATTCATTAGTAAAATGGCAGGCAAACAGCAAAAGGTTCCGAGGTTGAACTCTCCATGCAAATCTCATGAAGAGTAAAGAATATATACATAATGCTGAAATAGACAAACAAGAGAATCTGTATAAATTGAATGCTTCCAACACAAAAAGTATTTCTTTGCACACATACATATAGGTGGTTATGAAAATAATGGAACAACCTGTGAATAAAAGTGGTATTTTTGAATGTGCTTAGTAAGCATTAAAATAATAATAATAGCCACCAGTTTATATTATATAACAGTGTATATACACTTTATTGAAGTTAAGCAATTCTTCGATTTTTTTTTTCAAAAGAGTAAAAATTCGGACTTTTCTGATTTTCAAAGAGGCTAACTTGTAAGAGCCCGTCTAACTGGAGCAAGTGTGACCAAAACATTCTAACTTTTAGGCATTTCTAAAGATAAGGTGTTTAAGCCATGCCAACATACACACAGCATGGCAAGACAAGCTCTGCAAAGTAAAATAGTGGGCAGAAAGAGACTTACAGGTATTGAAGTGTATTGTAAAGTCTAAAAAGCAAGCAACTGCAGAAAAATTGTATGCAAGGATCAGTACCCACCTGGATTCTCCAGTGTCAGTGATTAGAGATAGAAGGTACCTTCATAAACAGAGCAATAATTTCCAAGCCACTTGACATAGATGTTAAAAGCAAGCGTCATCTACAGTAGTACTACTTACAAAATCTGGTCGATTGATAAGTGGAAGAAAATATGGTCTGATGGAAGAAAATATGGCGTTTCACACATTTCAGTACATCATGATGGATGAACGTTTGGAGTACAAGTGCAAAATCCTATAATCATGATTATCCCAGCTGTCAAGCATGAAGATAATAAGAGCAACCATGTCATGATTTTCTGCTCGACCAATTGTAATCCTGAAAGGAAGGATTACTGGGGAGAAATAGAGAAATTTTAGCTGACCAGGGCCATCTTATAAGGCGAATTTCGTTTCATGAGAGATGGAATTTTCCAGCACGCTAATGCACATATGCATACAGCAAGACTAGTCTAATCGTGTTTTGATGAATACAAGGATGTAGTTAAACATCTACCTTCGCCTGCACAGTCACCCAATCTCAATATAATTGAACCATTATGGTCTATTTTAAAGCCTTCAATACGAAATCAATATTCTCTGTTGGAATCTCTCTCAGAACCTTCACAATATATCCAGGAAAATAGCACAATATTCCCCTAAACACAACACATGTATGAAACCATTCTTAGGCAAATCTAAGCTGTATTACATAACATAGGTAGCCAAACACCATACTAATAAATGATTATTAATAAATCTAAGGGGTTTCCATTATTTTAATAATCACATGTAGCATTTATGTACTCACCTGAAGTCATTTTACCACTGATAATACTGGGATCTTTCTTAAAATCTGCTATTGCTGCAATTGGTATTCCCCAATTAGCCACTATAAATTTTGGTAATATTTTAATTGATACAAATTTAAAAACTTGCATAAATATTATATTAATCAACCAAAATAAAATTTTCTAAGCATCAAGAAACATATTTGACAGGTTAAATATTAAATTTATTACATTTAAACACATATTAACAAATTAAAGAGGCATTGTAACTCTTCATTATCCCTTAGAAAATAAAAGCAAAACATAGATCTACAAAGGATAAAAATATTTAAAAAGAAATACTTTTATTATTAGAAGAACATTTTCAGTTATTTTTAATAATATAAATAAACTAATAAGCAAGGTTAATGTTTCCAAAACTAAATGCTGAGTATAAAGGATATGCAAAATGGAAATTTTAGTATTTAATAAAATGTTTATAAAATACTTTATATAAATTTGAAAATTAAAAAAATCAGCATACACATAAAATTTTTTGCAGAGATACAAGCGTTATTTTTGTTTAGGCCTGTTTTTTTTTTTTAAATTATTATTTATATACTAGCTGCATTTGGAAACCAGTCGGTTTGCAGGTATTAATGTTCGCTAAAATGTTCAATTAATATTTAATGTAACTTGGTCTTGCAACAAGTTTTTCAGCAAAATATTTTTAAATTTCAAATTTTTATAGTCATGTAATTTATTTATAGTATTATTTAGGCCTTAAGATGTTCTGTTCATTGTATTACTCATCTCTCTCTTTCTATCCATGCCACTAAATTTTAATTTGAAATAAATGTGGAAATGATGAAACTGAAATTAATATAAAGATTTTTTTTTATTACTGAAACCAGATTTTTCTTTGAATAAAAAGTATGAGAAGTGAAAGCAGAGTCGTCTTTGAAGTCTTATGTGCACTACAGAATAATTTTCATAATTTATAACATCTCAAAGAAATATTTAGCAAAAATTCCTCGGATTCTTCACAAAATACAGTTTTTAAATTCATTTTTAAAAGGATATAATTACTGAAAATAATAATATTTTAATTTTTTGGTTGATTATATTTCAAACAATTGCAAAGTTTAAATTTTAGATAGCCCTTTTGTGCCAAGAAATCATATTCTGCAAACTTTCTTGACACTCCAACTTTTAAATAAATAAATTTTTATACATCTTTTGCGATTGAATATGACCAATTTATCAAGTTTTGAATATAAGAACCTCAGAAGAATCAACATTTTAGGCCAATCACTAACGAAATCTTAGGTGATTGGTTTCTTTGAAATGGTCAATGAAGTGATCCAATATTGTTCATTTATTTAGAATAGTGGTATTGAAATTTTCATAAATCAGTCAGCTTTAGAGATTGACATTTTTTATTGAAGTGCAAATCTTTTAGATTATCAAGAATATTTTGTTATCTATGATTCACAGGGTAGAGGAAAAATGTAAAAAATTTAAATTCATAATTACTCAGCATTTAATTATTCAATTTGCATAACACATGATTATTTATTTTATTATTAAAACATTGATATAATTGAAAAAAAAATAATAATATTTTGCTGCAATTATTGCTGAAATATTTTCGGATTTCACTGCAGATAAATGCCATAATGTAGTTTAATTTTTGAAAAATTCAAAGCAATCTCTCTGATGTATTTTCACCCTCCAAAGTATATATGTGCCAAGTTAGGTAGCTCTAGATCATATGATCTGGTCTTTAGAGCCCAAACACATTAATTCTAAATCTATAGGAAATTCCGAGAACTGATTGTTCAGGAATTGATATTTTACTTAAATGGTGGAAGGAAAGGTCTAAAATTGTACATTTTTATAGAATAATGAGATTCAAATTTTCATAAATCAGTCATTTTTAATGATTGGTTTAGTTCCTTAAAGTGTAACTTTTCTTATTTAAAATATTAGAACCTCAAGAATATTTTATTAAATTTGATTCACAGAGCAGAGTATCAAAAAATTTTAAATTCGTAATTAGAGTATTTATTAAATTTTGTAATTTTGTTATTTAAATTCGTAATTAGTGTATTTATTGATCCAAATTATATAAAATATAGTTATTTGTTTCATTTAGACCCTTTTAATTGTAATTCTAAACAGTATTTATGTCTATAACTGAAGATTTACAAATGGCTATTGGGTCCAGATTTGAGTAGATATTCTGCATGAATTAAAGCATGATTGCTTTGATGAAGTAGATTTATTGAATTAATAATATAGATATTGTGAATGATTATAAAAAACATTAACTTTTTTTAATTATATTTATTTCATTTCATAAAATCACATTCCGAAAATTACATTTTTCTGGATTTAATTTGTAGTAATAATTAAGTTATTTTATCCCCAGAGTTTTTGTTGATGTGATGGCAACACACTGATAAAAGACAATTTTTTTTTCATGCTCATGAGGGTTAAATTGTTCTTTTGAACAAATAAATTTTTGAAAAATATGGTTAAAATATTTATTTAAAAATTCATTACAAATACAAATTTAATCTGTAGGTAAGAAAAATGATATAATTAAAAAGATATTTTTTGAACTTTAATTTGATATAGAAATCATTTTTGTGTGATATTTTTAGAAGTTATCACAAAAAAAGTTTAAATTTTGTTAAATTTTTAATTAATTAAAATTTTTGTGAATCTAAACCATTCTCGTATCCACTTGAACACAAACAAAAAATTTCATCAAAATCGGTCCAGCCATTAAGGAAGAGTTCAGTCACATACACACACAGAAGAATTTTATATATAAATTTATATATTTAAAGTGGATTTTCTCTAAGGGAATTTCAACAACACCTGCTCTTTAACATACATCTTCCATTTTTACTGCCTCCAAAGAATGTTAGAATAATAAATGCTTTCGTTATATTATAAAGTCAAAATTTTATTTAAACTCGGAACCCAATTTGAATTTAAAATATCTTCTCTTCTACGTAGACATTATATGTATACAGAATGTGTATATTAACTTTAAGTTTGTGTTCACAAACAAACTATTGTATATTGCTATAGCCAGATTAATGTATAGGCAATATAATACACAGTTTATAGACTTTCTTTTTTGTGTGGAGGGGGGGGGGCAAAAATCTGTCAATAGAGCAAGTATCATACATACTAAATGCACAACCTAAATGGGCTTTTAAGGAGCTGTAAAATACCTTAAATAACTTAAGGAGCCATCAACTCTAAATCTAGCTCTCTCTGTATGTATGTATGTATGTATATATATATATACAGTGAGAGAGAGAGAACCTGAAGAACAGAGAGATTCTATTAATATGAGAATCTTTTCACAAAAAATGCAGAAGATAAGCAGCAAACTATAAATCATGATCATAGATAATACTAGCAAATGTTAATTATTAATATGAAAGTGGCATTTTAGAAGATGTCCTCAATACTGAGGTTTTTTGCAATATAATTAAAGGGTATAAAAAGTAATAGGAAAAAAGAGCCTAATTTCTAAAGAATGTGATCAAAAAATTAAAATATTTAATTATTTGAATATATAATCATATTTAAGACACAGAAAAATGGCACTGTATTAAATTTATGGCATTCTTTGCAACAAAATAACTGTAAATTATAAGTGGGTAGTTTATATTCAAAATTTAAGAAATATGGAAGTATAATATTATAAAAGATTATTCTTACCAGGCCCCCAGAAGTGCTGAAAAAGAAATTAAATAAGTAAGCTGAAAGTAAAGAAAATCAAAAGATTTCCATGTATTAAAAAAAATTATGTTAATCCCTTTTCTAAAATTATAGCAATTACCTTAAAATGTTTTATAAACTTAAATTATGGAATTCCAGTTCCCTTCAAAAACAGATGCACAATAGATTAAATAATTGCATACAAAGTAATATTATGCCTTTTCTCAATAAATCAATATAAGTAAAGATTCATTAATTCAGGAAAAATTATAAACAGAGTAAAATTTCAAAAAAAAAAAAAAAAAAAAAACATTTTAAATTCTATTTTACCTTTACCAGTATTTCTTTTATAATAGTGCACACATGCAACATTGAAAAGGCATCTATAGCAGAAAGTCTACAAGGATGGCACTTAAGCACAGTAGACTTGCATTAAAGCTTTGAATTTATCATTATTTATATGTTTCACCATTGATTCTGTATGATTGATTCTGTGTGATTTCTGTATATTCCATCACTCAACAAATACTTTATAATAAACAATAAACATTTAAATAACAATGAAGAAAAAATAATTTAGTAAATCAACTGTTCCACAAAATCTAAAGGTACCCAGAAGTTAAAATATTTTTTACATTTTACATATTTTCCCTATAGAATATGAAAAGCAATTCCATATTCAAAAATATACTAACAAAACATAATTCAGAATTGGTTAAGAGCAAGAAGCTACCAGAAAATACCATTAGGAAGAATAAGATGAGGATTTATTGTTTCTTACGCTTTGTTTTCTCTTAATATTTCACTTTTCTCTTACTTATTACTGCAGATTATCATTCTAAAAAATATAATTTTACATACACATTTTTTAACAGTTTATTTCTTTAATAATGTGCTTCAGTAAAAGTTATGCATTGAATAAATATATTTTTCATCTCATAAGTTAAAATTAAGTTATTGACAAATATTATATTTCAGTACATAAATTATGTGGAATTCACAAGCATTCCATGGACTCTAAGTTAAATCCGGAGAATAGTGTCTTTCTAAAACCGAAGACGTCTAATTAGCAGAGAAAACTGCACAGTTAAGAAGTTAAAACAGATTATATATTTAACAAGAAAAGATTGATTTTCTACTACTTAAGCAAATTTCTTTATTTTTATATTGTTTCTTTGCTTATTCTAATTTTAATTCAAACTATTCTACAATTTCTATTTTTTATATACTCAAGTAAAAATCAGCTTTAGAAAATGTATGTGTGTGTGTATGTATTTAAACATTTAGATTACAAAACAATATATATAATTGTATATGACAATACGTAGAAATTCTGTCTGAAATCTAAATAATCATACATAGATAAAAAATTGCAACTTCTTAAAAATAAATTTATAATGAAATATTTAAACTTTCAATGAAATCATGGCTTACTGACAAAAGCTGAATTTACAGGCATAAAACATCCAATACATTATGCATATTCAACAAAACATTATCACTTTTTACAAATTCCTTTGATATGTAAACTTAATACATTTAAAAGAATATATAAAATTATGAAAAATACTTACAGTGCTATGCAGAAAAAACTATCACTTGAAACAGCATTTCACATACATGAGAAAATATAACAGGAATTACTTTCATTTATATATTTCAAATACATTTCTCTTTACAATTATTAATAAATTATCATTCAAAAACAATGAAAAAATGTTTAATATATTTCTTTAAAATGTATTAAACAAGGATAAGATTTTGCTATATTTATTATCTGAGTTTTAAAAATTATATATCTGGTAGCCATATGATTATACCATAACTGCTAATGATACTCACATTTATTTATTATTCAATTTCTGAGGGAATGGAACTCGATTCTTTAAATGCATAAGAAAATTTGAAAACAAGGTAATTCCAGGTGGTATGGATTTAATACAGAAAATATGAATGATTCTCCTTCTGATATGACCTTGCACTTCTTTTCCTCAATTAGAATCAATTCTCAAAAGAATAAAGTTGCACTCATGAGTCAACAGCAACCAATTTTAAATAATTATTAAGTAAAGAAATAATGAAACTGGCATTTAAAATGCCATTTATAACTTCAAAACAGCATTCTGCAAAGCATATTTAACATAAAAATAAAATACTTCACTTCTCAAAAACAAGGGAAAAAATTTAATATGACTATTAACTGAAAAGGGACATCAATTAATGCAATAGAAATGAATTGCTACTAAATAGCAAATATATAATCACATTCAAGATGGACATAAAAAAATAAAATAAAGCTTCGTTGGAATAGTAGTTCGATTCTTTAAAGAAAAGATTTTCTTCAAAAATTCTTCGAAATATACACTTCTGTAATAAATGATTTAAACATCAAACTATACTATTAAACCAATGACTTACTTTAATAACGCAAACGTAATTCGTAAATGATTCTATGTTCCAATATTTAATCGTATTTAAAATTATGAATATCACACATTTTTGGTTTTCTAATAGCACCTGAATAATATTAAAATTTTTAATTGATTATGGCATCTAATAAGATAAAAATACAAAGTTTTAAGAAAATTAAAAGAAAAATTATAACAAAAATATTGAAATTACAGTTTACACAAAATATTAAAATGCTCGTTTACTAATTAAAAAAATAAAAGTTTGATTTACAAATATTAATAGCAGAATAAAAAAAATTATAAGCAATAAAGATAATAAGCTCTTCACAAAAATCGTAGATATCACTTTTTTTTTTTTTCGGTCTGGCATCGGACATTTCAATGTTAACTTCCTTTTAAAAAAAAATCGCATGTGATGAGCTATTTAGAATCATATATTTAAATTTCACCATACCTGCATAAATATGTCCTGAATTCTTTACTTTTCAATTGTTGGAACGCCGAACTTACAAATTTCGAAGCCATGCTCGTTTTCCCTTTCCCGTAAAATTTCGAAGTTGTTATTACAAACACGCTTATTTTGAACCTTGAACCGCACGAATGAGATGCAGCGCAGCCTCGTGTTCAAACACGGGAAACAAAGTAAATGAAATGACTACCGTTTTAATTAATATTCTACTTATTTTAGGCAAAGGTAAATATTTATTATTTTAATACTTAAATTGTAATTTAATATTAAAAAAGTAGTAATAAATATAACATATACGGTGATAATTATTAATTATAAATACTCACAACATAAAAAATTAATCAGTTTTTCTCAAAAATTATCCTATATACATTTATTTTCGATTATATACAAGAACCAGAGTAGCATCTATAGTAAAAATATTGGGGGAGATATATTTCGATATCTTGCACAACTGATAAATGATGATTGCCCACAAGAGAAAGGTTTATCTAAGAGATATAAGGGGAAAACATTTACATTAAAAAATCTCTCTCATCAGAAAGTTTGGCAGCGTACCATGCATACCTTATCATTCAATTAAAAATCGGTGATAACAATTGATGGTGTACAAATGATTGAATTTTTATTCCATCTTATCTGGAATTTATTTCTTGATCCTGCACGAGTTATATGAAGAGTTTTGTACGCTCATAATACACTTTGAACTATCTGCAATAAATTAGCATATGCTCTCTGCTATTTCTTTTGATTACTGCAGTTACAGCAGTAATTTGTTTACAACGTTGTTTAAAGTTTCACCCTCGAACTTTGATTCCATTCAAAGCGAAGAAATCAGAGAAGTAATTTTTGTGATAAAACGGCTGAAATCCAAATGAAACAAACAATCGTGATGAACTTAAACCTTTTGTTAATATTTAGACCTTTAAATAAGTATAAGTTGCCAGAAAGAGAGATAATGAGCAATTATTGCAACATTCCACAAACAAAAAGTTTAATTTAAATAATCTTTGGAAATTACAGAAATAGGAATATCCAATCCGATATTTTCAAAGTATCCTCGAGCAATAAAAATAAGATTATACTTACAACATTTGTTATTAGCTTAATATAAAATGTTAATACTGAAATTTCAAATATTTCCGATGACAAAGTATTACACCTGAAATCTGTCTCGGAGAAAGATGTACATTGATCAAAGATGTACCCACAAATAATCGAAACGCAAAAATTCATTTTAATTAAATTACTTGAGTGAGTTCTATCACTTAAACTATTTCACTCTGTTTTATTCCTCATTCATATTTTCTCATTGTCTGTAATATATTAAGAATCTAATCAAGTATTCATATACTTCGAGTCTTTCCTGATTTCCTTTGTCTGAACCAGGTCCTCAAATTTACTATGTGCTGTATTGTTTTGTTGTTTGTTTAAGGATAAACATTTATACTTGCATAAAAATAAGTAGCATATTAATTAAAACCATCTGTAAATACTTTATTGAATTTAAATAATTTAATATTTTTAAAAAACGCATCTGAATTTATAAATTTTTTCTTTTAAAATTTTAATTTTATAATCATGTATTTCGATGATAAATATTAATTTTTGGATAAAAATATTAAACTCAAACCAATTAAAAGTATCTCTAATTGTTTAATTAAATAAAAATTATGAAAAAAGAAAAAAGTCTATGCCAGGTTCGAACCCCTGACCTTCCACATGTGCCAAGGTTACCTCGACAACCACGCCATTGGGATCAATCATGTAGGTGTAAAGTTATCAGTATATAAGCTTTATTAAAAGTTCGTGGACCATTTTCTTGAAATTGACAGTCCATTGCGTTTTAATACTTTCAGGAATGAGCATTCTAAATGTGTAATATCATAATACTAAATCTCATCCCGAAATCAGGTTTTAACCTCGTGCTCCGTCCTTGTGAGCCATAAAAAATTACTGTGGAAAAGACACGAAAAAATGACTGCCAAATTCGAAAGTTGAGATTTTTTTTCTGGTAATTTCTAAATTCGTAAAAAATGGGCATTATTGAACGGTTACCAGATTTCTAATTAAATAGAAAATGCTATTATTTATGACACAGTCGAATATTATATATTTTTTTAAAAAACGAGCTACCTGAGGCACAGCAGTGGCGTCGGCGTGGGAGAATGAAAGGTTCGCTATATATAATATTACTAATCCTTCTTACAATACTTGACTTCGAAAATGGGTCTTTGCCTTTATTCGCCCACCAAGACTGGCAATTGGGGCGTCTATTTCTGTTTCGACTTCACACACTGTCCTTCCGTCTTTATGCTCCTGAGTAATTGCAATTCTTACGAAGAAAATTCATTTTTTTTAAATATTATTTCTCCCGAAACTGAGAAAGGTCCATTGAAAAAAGAAAAGAGACTCTTGCTGGAAATCGAAGTAATAATAATTAAGCATGATACTCTAATTCGACATCAGGTTAACATGCGTTTGTGTTCTTTTTCTTAAAAATAAGAATCTTATTTAAAATTATTTTATATTTAAAAAGGATGAAACTGTGTTCACCAATAATTCATTTTTTAAAATCCAATCAATAATTATTGAACTCATTTCAGCCTTCTTTGATTGCTTTAAATCTGCAGTCGATAGACAACTAAACATTGTGATATTGATTAGTTTCTGTTTTGAATGTCTTGCTTAGTTATTATAAACTAAAAACTCATTTCGGTAAAATAATTTGAAGGGAATGCGATGTATTCGAGGCGGCAAAATAAATCTGTTAGCAGTAAAGCTGCAGATACTGGAAAAGATGTTGAGACTCTGAGATCAGAAATAGAAAATGAGCAAAGAATGACGTATGTAGCAACTTTTTTATTTTAAGTGACTGCCTGTTGTTAATGGATTTGAACTTTTAATTAAAGAGGTCATTTCCCTGCAGAATTATTATGCTCTCTGTGTTGCTCGTTATTTATTTTAACTGTCATTTGGCAATAGAAAGTACTTTTTAAAATTAAAACAATATAACTTAATATTTAGAAATATAAACACATTAGGTGTATCGTTTTATATTTTAAAAGCGAAATATTATTTATGTCGAAAAATATTAAAAAGGTATTGTAACAGTGCCTTGATTAATTAAGACATGTAAAAATATAAGCTTTTTAAAAAGCAATTTTGAAACTTATACCTACTAATTTTATTTTTCAGTTTATTCTTCTGTGTCATCTTTTTATAAATTACAAGAAAGAAAAAAAAAAGGGGGGGGCAGTGGAGGTTATAGATAATTTTTACTTCCTGTAAACAAAAAATATTAATTCTGTGAAAGCAAGATTCTAATATGAATGTAGAAGGTAGTAATTAAGTCTATTGATATAGCCTGATTTTGAATTATATCTTATGATGATATTTGAGAATCATTTAATATATTTTCTTCATATTAAATTTTTTATACATTATGTTTTATTTTATAAGGCATAGAATTTCACATATGCAGTACCATTTACTATTATTATTATTAAGATACATTAGTTTTTGTCTTAAAATTCAGAATGATTTTTTAAAATGCTTCTGAGCATTACTCAAAATTAGATTTTCTAGTTATCAAATAAAATTGCTTGCACTTGAAAATGATCCTATGACTGTCTGATACAAAATCAGATTTTTTAAAATTTGTACTGCCCATTGCATGTTTTTAAAAAATTCAGTACAAGCAGGAAAGATTTTCTACATGTAGCAAAATTAATACACGAGATCATTAGAAACTCTCACTCCAGTGGTAGACTTGCCAAGTCACCAACTTATTTCATGACAAGTGGCTTCTTTACAATTAAAATATTGAAGGCATTAAGAGAGTGTTTATAGGAAGGAGAAAGCAAAAATCATGTTCAAGCAAGTTTCCTGTACTCCTTTTAATAAAATAAGTGAAATAACATACAATTTTATGCTATAGTATATATAATATGTGCTACTCGGATTTTTAAAAATCTTTCCGTTATTGAAATTTATTACAAAATATTCACAATTATCTTTTTAACAATGCCAATTTAATTTTTCTATAATTTTTTTTACCTCTGAATATCGGCAATATTTTAAGATGTCTATTTTTTGCAGAATTTTCAATAATATATTTCATTTTAATGAAATTCAAACTGCATCCATTATTTCATCAAATATGTTTTTTTTGCTATTATTTAGAGCTAGTGAAGGAAAAATCAGTATCATTTGCTCAACCAATTTTATATATCATACCATATTAGAAATTTTACAGGCAATACCATGGGATTTTTATAATTTGCTGAAAACTGATTTTTTCAGATGCAAGTGATAATTTTTAAGGAATGAATAAGATAAAAATTAAATGCTCTGAATATTATCTCCAGCATTGTCATACCACAGGGAGGGCTAGGGAAACACAGAATTTAAAAAACATCCAAACGAAAAAAGGGAAAAGGCAGGGAAATTTGAAAATGTTCATGAAAACAAGAAAAATACACTGAATTTTAATTTTATTATTTGCTTTTTTTTACTGATCCTAAAAATGCCAATCTCCAAAGATTGAAAGAATAAAAAAATTTAGCTTGCAAGAGAAAAACAGTACGTCATGTAGTTGTGGAATGTGAAAATTGCCGTTTTTTACTGTATACACTATTCCAGTTCTGAATTGTAAGATATTTGTTCTTTTCCCCATGAAATTTCTGAATTGCAACTAATGAGCATGCAGGTGTTAGGAGTTGAGAGAAACTGGTTCTCTTTGTTTCCATTCATTTTCCTTATTGAATATACTTGTAGCTGACTTCAGATCCTTTTGGCTCCCCACCCCCTAGGTTTGAACTGATTAGAAGATTTAATTAGTTAAGACAAATTGAGACATAGTATCGAAAAGGAATGATTATCTATGGAGTTATCATTGATGCTGGATATAGTATCTAAAAGGAATGACTATCCGAAAACATTGGATTCAATGCCTGAAAATAAACAAATGTCGAAATTTTAGTTCCAAAAACTATAATTTAAAGATGAATTTTTATAGGCATTAAAGCTTGGTGTCTTGTATCCTTTAATTCATTCAATGGCACACTGGGAATATTTTCATATATGTTCACAGAATGTGAAATAGCTAAAAAATGTATGGTAGGCCATATAGAAAATCTGTGCTTTATTCATTATGGATTAGGTCCATTAGCTCCATGAAACTGATGGCTGAAAAATGTGCTGAAATTTTGATGCCTAAATATTTAAATTAACAAAAATGAATGAATAAATATAAAAACCTTGCTTTATAATGTTTTTTTGTTAAGTAATCATTAAATGACTTGTATTATGATAACAAAAATTTATTTCACCCAATTTTGTGGGACTTACAATTAAAAGACATGAGAGGTAACATATCCTTTGTAATATGCAAATTTTGTGTAGCTAAATTCTAGGTAGTAAATAAAGATAATTTTTTCTGTATGTAAATATAGACCTTTTAATATGCTATTATTTAAAATAATATGAAATGATTGCTTTCTGTCATTGTTTTTTCTATTCCTTAAAATCGTATTTCTTTATAACCAGCACATGAGCGCTATTCACACATTTTCTCGTGTCCTGAATATAGGAACAGTAAAAAGAGGTTTTTTTTCTCTTCCAGATTTGAATGGTAGCCTTCTATTTCATAAGAAGATAAATAAAATGTTTTATTAAACTAAAATAACAGGATTAAAGATAAATTAACTGGTTTATGTATGAAAACATAGTTTTTAACTAATAAAAAATAACACCTTCTTTAATTATCCCTAAACCCACTCATATCTTTGAGTGAATATATAGTGCTCTGTGCATCTTTACTTTTTCATATACAAAGAGAAAATATTGTAATTATCAAAATATTCAAACTTGAGGGTTTGATGAATGCCTTTTAGGGTACTTGTTGAATATATATATTTGAAATTCAAAATTGAATTTCCATAAAAAATTGTGAATGGGGTCGTGTATTTACAAAAACTTAAAAAAAAATCTTAATTGAAAATATTTAGGTCCCTTTCAATTGGTTGGAAGTTTGAATTTTTTGTCAAAAATATAATGGCAATTAAAAAATATATATAAATAGGAAGCAAATTTTGTTTTCAAGTTTAAAAATGTTAAGTTTAGAATGTTAATTAATACTAAAAATAAAATGACTCTGTCATGCAAAATTTAGGTATACTGAGTTACAAATAAAATTATTAATTTTCCACAGAATAGAGGATTATTATTGATGGTTTCATTTGCTTCTAGCCTACTTTTTTAACACATATCTTGTAATCATACACATAAAGACTGTTTCAGAATTGGTATATGTTTACAAGAATAATCTTACTTTTTTTTTTAAATAAGAGAAACAGAACTAAATAAATCTTGAAATTAAAAAGGGATTTATTATTCAATATTCAAAAATAATTTATATTTAATTTTCTAAAAATAAAGTTTGCTTTTTAATGGTTATTCTTAGACTGTTTCTACTTGCAGATATAATGTTTGATTTCAAATTTTAGAAGATATATTCATATTTGCTAATTTTAATATAAGAACTGATCTTGCTGTTTGAAATCTCAAAAAGTTTTTAGAACTGTATATAATCCATTTTATAACTCTTTTTATTACTTGTGAGTGTCATTATTTTTTAACTCCTGTATATCCTGTTTCAATGATCAGTTCCAGCTTTTTTGTACTTAATTTAGTTTTGAGAGAGCTTTATGTACTCCTCTATCTCAAAATTAAGTCATGATTGTTTGAAGATCTTCTTTGCTTCTAAGTCAGTTGAACTTTTGCTTGACAGGAGACTAATAATGTTTCCTTAGTCAAACAACATGCATAAAAAGAAATTTTCAGGGTATAGTCCCAGCATGCAAGCTCTTAGAGGCCTGTTAGTATAGTGTGACATGCTTCTTAGAGATAGTTTTGATCTGTGCTCAACTCTTCTACATACTATTTATTACTTTATTATCTTCTATACCATACTCAATTTCTGATAAATCTTGATAACTTGTTAAACAATTTTTTATTGTTCTATTAAAGGAAGTAGGCCTTGAAGTATAACCTTTGAGATAAGCCACAATTTTCATAACAGGAAAATATTTTAAATGAAGCAAATAAATCATTCCTTTTATTGGGAGTTTTAAAGCATTTTCAAACAGTAAAATTGAGGCATTAAGGGCTTGACTTTTTTTAATGGTACTATCAAACCAAGAGTTTTAATACTTTTCTCATCAATGTTATTTTCTTTCATGAATTTTAGTACTGATGATACTATGTCTTTAACGATCTTCTTTTCAGAATAACATATTCAAAGTATGTTGAATTGTATTTTTCAACCAAAAGTTTGTGTTCCTCTTGCTTGCTATCCTGAAAAAATCAACACTTACAAGTTCTTGATTTACTGTTTTATTTTTCAACAACCAAAATTGAATGTTGTTATTTCTGAGATGGAAATTGAATTAATATCTTGACACTTCCATGAAAAACATTTGATTTATGCGGTGTCATTAACTAATTTTTGGGTATTATAATATTTAAATCATTTCTACATGAGCTTCAGTTGTGCTGAAAATAGCTCTGTGATCACATAATCAAGAAAAAGAGAGTAGATTTTCTGTATGTCTCCAAAATTTCAGACAAGAGAAATGGATTATATCTGAGTATAGTTATATGTTATCCCACAGAATAAATTTTTTCACTACTTCAAAAAAACGGTACTTCAATAGACAATGAATATTGAATTGAAATAAATATAAATAGATGGGTTGAAATTTTTTTTAAAATGCTTATTTGGCTTGAAAAAAATTATAGTTTTTATACAGATTCCAGGAGACCTAACTTTTATGACATATATATTTTTTAGTATCTGTTAACAAACTTCTTTATTTTGAATTTGCAATAGACGTTAAGTTTGTATAGAAGATTCTTTATGTATCTATTTCTTTGTTATCTTGATTATGCATGGATATGGTATTTCATAAAGTACAATTCATATATGTAATCCTTAATTTTTTTTTTTAAATTTAAGGCTCTATTGAGTTTTATCTTCCTTATTCGAAAAACAGGTTTACTTTCATTAAAAAAATAAAAAATAAATAAATAAGATGGGCCTAGTGAACAGATTTCAATTTAAAAAAGTTTTAATTTCTATAGTTTCAAGAAATTTGTTAATAAAGTAGATTCAAAGCAAATTAAACCAACAACAATAGATCTTTATTTTGTGAAAACTCGATTATTTTATTGCTAATTCTATTATACATAAGTTTTACACGATTTTTTTTACTCTTAATTAATATTCTAATTTTTACATTTTTTTTAAAATCTGAAAACAAGAATTTGCTATCTATTTGTTTTTAAAAAATTTAAATCTCCATTTTTAAACTCTCCCCTCCCCTCAAAAAATAATTAACATTTTGGGACATTTCAGGAGACCTACATATTTTTTTAAATTTGATTAACATCTTTTTTGATAAGTTGTCACTATGGTAACATATTTTTAATCAAATCCAAGTCTTGTATTAAAAAAATATGTATTATTCATTCTTAATTTTATGTACCTTACCTAAAATCTCTTTTTTGGAACTAATTTTGCCTGCCTGTCTGTTTGTAAATGTGGTAATTCCAAAAAACTTTCAGCTGGTCGGATGAACTTTGTTTATGGACTTAACATCAGATTTGTATATTTCTATGAAATTTTGAAGGAAATCCTTTCTATTTAGCTAGCTTTCAGGATATAATTTTACAAATTAACTATAAAACTTAAAGAGCTAAATAGGTAATATTTGATTTACAGGTTTACATATAAAATGCAGATCCTTTTCAAGTTTGGGACCAACTCTATCTAAAAGTTGGAATTAGCTGTCTGTACTTTCACATGCATGTAAATAAAAGGAAGTAAAGGCTCTTAAATAAAAGGAATTTAATATGTCATCTTGAGACTGAAATTTTAGTTTCATGTAACATTTTGCTTTCAAATTGTTAGGCAAAAGGCATATTCAATTTTCTGATATTTGTATATTAATTACATGCAAGCAATTAATCTCCAAAAACAATCACCAAAGACTATATGATAGAATCAATAAAATTGCTAGATTCATGCTAATGTGTCATGACTATTGTTTATCATTGCCTTGCAGTTAATGCACACATAACAGTTTTCTTTACTATATTATAACAAACATGAATTTCAAGTGAGGAATTTTGAAACTGTTTTTCTGAGAACTGATGACATCCACGGCCTTTCCCAAAGTCCGCAATTTTAGTAGTGGTTAGAGGTGGACACTTTTTTTTTATTAGAGAGAATATGAAAAAATTTCAGAGTTCTCTATTAATATATCAGTATCTTTAAAGTTTCAGGAATCTTTTTGAGAAGCATATAAAAAAGTTGTATCACTTGCTTACTTCTTAACAGTAACTTATATTGTGGTGATTGTTATATAAGCCAATTAATATCCTTCGAGCTGAAGGGTCCCTTTTGCTTGATCGATATGATACTC
>JAOUZG010022948.1:217818-256233 GCA_026289955.1 Argiope argentata
AAAAAAATCTATGTTAATGAATTAGTATAAAATACCAGTCCATTAATGAAAAATTAAATAAATGTTTTAATAAATTAAATCATGTTTCTATTAATGAAAAATTAAATAAATTTGTCTCTTTATTTCATAAGTTTCAGTATAAAAATTAAATTACTTAAATTAATGTTCATAAATTCAGAGGGTTTTTTTTGAAAGAATTAAATAAAAATAGTTATCATGCATGGAGATTTAAATTGCATATCTTATTGAGTATATTGCACTTTTGCACTGAATTTCAGAAAGCTGTTTTTTTTATAGTACACACTATTTTAGAATAAGAACAAATTTTAAGATTGAATATTTTAGATTTTCATTTTAATCCTTGTATTATGTTAATATATTGTGCTAACTAACTTATTGTTTATATTTTTTTAGATAATAAAAACTTGTATTAATAGTGTAAAGTTCAACATTTCGCTGTTTAGAGAAGAGTATAATCGGCTATATATATAATATATATATGAACTTTAGAGTTTACAAGCTTTTTCATTTTAGATTCTTTTGTGTAAATAAATACTGATGTTTAAAAAGTTTTAATGTGAAAAAAGAATAACGCTTCTTTTTATTTACTTACTGTTCATTATTGACAACACATTCTTTTTATATTAAACTTTTTCCTTTAATTTCTTTTATATTTTAACATTTTTTAAAAAAACATTTCTAGTCAAATTGTATAGATATTCCACAAAAAGAGCGTTTTCTTGCATAAGCGACAGATAGGTATTCTGTGTACTATCGTGGATGAATCTTTGGATAAATTTGAGAACACTTACAGAAAAATATTTTTTCAGAGGATGAATGGAAAGTTCGATATTACACTCAAGTAGAAGTAAATGAACAGTTAGAGAGGCAGCGTGATTGGTTGATGGAAAGAGTTGAAGCTGCTAGAAATCAAAGTCAAGAAGGTAAGGAAAAATTTTTATTCATATATTTTCATGCTATTATTATTTTTGATTATTCTATTATCTAAGAGGAATTATACTGTTTCTTTAAAAACATGAAAATGTGACGAATATTTCTATAAAGAAAAATCATTGTGTATATATTTGATAAGAATTTCCCCCCTTCCCCTGTATTATGACTGTATTTCATACTAGATATCTCGCATGGAATTCTAAAATCTATACGATTTTAAATCGACAAAATAAGCATTTTAAGAACTAAGACCATCTGTTTAATTTATGTGCTGCTTTTCTTTTCAGGCATGATTTAATATTCTTTATGAAATATTTTTAGAATGTTTTATGACATTTTCTTATAATTCGTGTACAAGGCATATGTATTATCTATAATTGGGTGTTTAGCGTCTTTAATTAAAAGCGCTTAAAAAGTGTTTAAATTTGAAAACCATTATTAAGTGCCTTAAAGGAGTATCTTACTTGTGAAATAAAAAATGCTTAGTATTTTCTAGAAGTGCAAGCATTAAAAAATTTGTTAATGCAGACTTTGAATAAAATACGTTGAAAGCATAATCATAAACATTTGTTTACCGGTTGTATCAAGGAAGGAAAAAACGGGGGAAAGTGAAGAATTTGTAAAATGATCCAGGGTTTTAAGATAACGTTGAATGAATATTACTTCCCATTACAATGGGCACAGCCTTAATTGAAATATTTGAATGGCTATCCCGAAGGAACAGTACAAAATACGAATTGTACTAAATTTGTTCGAAAACGATCGGAGTTCTTTCATCTTTATTGTTCCAGATGGAGAATAGTTTATTTTAGTCATGTATGGTAAATGTATGTTTAACTGGTTATGTTTTCTTAAAAAAAATATGCAGATTGGTTTCAGTCAACGAAAAATAAGAATAAAGTAAAATATGTTTGATGCACAAAAGAAATAAATACACCTAACATGGGAGAAGCTGCTCCAAAAATACACATTAAAGATATTTATGATGTATAGACTCTTTTATTTTTAGTACTTTGAAGCGTCTTTAGCACTTGGCACATTCGATCTACGTTCTCGTTAATATACTATTTTGAGGCTATCCCTTAAATGACCTACGAAAAAGATTTAACTGTATGCGACATAAATCGAAATTTATTTCAGTACGTAACTACATGAGTCAATTACTTAAAATCTATTGTGATGAAATTTTAATTTGGAGCTCTATATCTTCTGTAATTGTCATTTCTTTTGCAATAATTTTTTAATATTCATTTTCTTTTAAAAATTATAATTTTTTTTGACTAATATTCGTTTCTGTTTTGTAAAAACATAATTCTGTTAAATCTGATGTTTTAAATAATTTAAAAGAAATAAAAGAAAGTTTTAAGAAACTTCTTTTTTTTTTCATTAGGTGTTAGCTTTTCTTAGAGATTTTTGCCTTTTCTCCTTTTGTAACTCTTATATAATTGCTTTGATTTCCTTGTGAATTATCTTTCTCAATAATCAAAATATCCAACCAAGTCGACAAAATGACTACGTTTGGAAAAGTCGTGGATATATTGGAAAGTCAATAAAATGGCGCTTTTTACGTCCCCCCTTTTTTGTAGGTTATTTAAGAATTCAGTGCTGCGGAATTTGACGACTTTAAGCCCTCAGAGTTTGAGATATCCGATTCAAATGTCTTTCATTCTGCATATTACTTCGTTCATCACTATTTATACAAATATAAACTACAAGATGATATATGAATAAGATATATTTTACCTTCAAATTTTGGTTTGCGGACTAAAGACATTGTTGTTAACAGATGACGGTTACGTTCGGGAATTTTTCAGGCATCTGATTCAAATGTCATTCATTCAGCTTCTAATTTACATTATTTTTGTCAGAATAACCGACAAGTTGGTAAGTGAAAAAGATGTATTTTTGTCAACGATCCTTTGTCTTTCGGTTAAGATATCATCCCGAATTACGAAGGGAAAAAAAAAGAATTTTGTATTTTCATCCAATATTTCGATCAGCCGTCGGTTGAATTATTTGGAAAACTGAAATATTTATATCTTAGATGAATAGTACAATAGTTGTTTTCCCTGATTAGAACTTATAGGAGGTTGGAAAAATCAGTGAACATTCAAGGAAATTTATAACAAAACGGGATTTCTTTTAATAAATTGGTAATTTTTATCGAACATGGTAATTTGCTGGTATTTTTTTCATAAGTAGAATAAAACATCGTTTGTAAATAATGAATGCGTATTTATTAAATTCTTCATATGGGCTGATGTTGTGGACATTTATTGTTAATATTTGCTTATATTTATTTTGTTTAAAATTCTCCATATATTTAACAAAATGCGGTATAATTTTAAAATGTTATTAAACACAAGAAACTTATTTGTTTGATACATTATGGGCACACACTTTTAAAATAATTTCCCCAAATGTTTCGAAAAGAGAGAGACAGTACTTTTCTTATATGTTTTGATAGTATATGAAACTGTTTAGTGCAAAAATTTACAAAATTCATTCATGCTATTTTTTTAAATTCAATTTTAAAAGATTTGTACTTCTATAGCATTTTTTAAGCAACAAAGAACAAGATAAGCGCCATTTTTCCACTTTCTTTTTTTATTTAACAAGTTGAATTTTCAACCAGTATTCATAATATTTGTTATTGTAGTTGTTGGGCTAAAAGTCAAAGTGATTTTAGACAAGATAGTAAACGGTATCGGAGAACACGCTGGAGAGTAACACATAGTTTATTCTTAAGTACTCCATTAATGTGAATTTATTTTTATACTGCATTTTTCAAGAGTAAATTTGGCAAACAATTCAGTCTCAAATATTTTGACAACAGACTGGTTGACTAGTCGTTCTAGATAGGCATATATCTTCTAGTTTTGACTATATTTTTGAAAAAAGGGAAGGGTTTTACATAATAGAAGCTTATTTGAAATTCAGTAAGTGAAAATGATGCTTACTTATTTTTTTGAGAGTTAAATTTTATTTCATGTTGATTGCAATTAAAATAAAAACAATTTTTCAAGTAAATTTAAAAACATATTGTGCGATAGTTAAAGAGAATTAAAGTTACTTTGTTCTGGAAATACTAGAAACATCCGAAAAATGCCAGGGAAATTTCCTAAAAAGCCTGAAAATGTTAGGGAAAAATTGGGGAAATTCAAACAGCAGAAAGGCTGGTCACCCTGATAAATTGTGAAGTTGCAAAAAATAAGAACATATTTATTTTTAGTAACACAGCTCAGAATAAATTAAGTCCTGTGGCAATTTTTTTAACAAATACATCTGCATTCTTGGAAGAAAAAAAAACTCTTTGAAGTATATATATTTTTTTGATTTTGTTTCCTTTTTTTGATTTTGTTTCCTTTGATTTGTTTCCTGTGCTATGAACCACACAGTACTGCATAATTTTATTCATAGGTACTTAGAAAAGTGTGTACTTGTTCTTACAATAAAAAAAAGGCAGTTAGAAAAAAATAAGGAATTAAGAATTATCTCAGAAAGCTAGCAGAGGAAGGGAATTTTGTTCTTGGCAAAATACAACAAGATTCAAAGTAAAATAATAAAGATAAACAAGCTTTTACGAGAGTTAGAATCTGAAAATACCAAATAGAAATAAAATAAAATAAACTATAAAATTAAAGTCAACTGTAATAATAGTCTTTTTCTATTGATTTCTTATTTCTATATTTATCATTTTAGTTCACTTAAATATTTATATAATCTAGTTTGTTATAAAAATAAAAATTGCATGTATTAGTTTAATATAGCAATATCAGATGCTGTCAGATTTTTGTCATTTTAATGTTAAAATTTGAGAATAGTTAGTGACTAATTTAGAGAAAAAAATATTAATTTACTTTTTTATGTCCAATTTTTAACTGTACACATAAAGACAAAAAGTATACAATTATGTTTTTCTGATTTTTTAAAAAATTCTGAGCATAAATGTAAAATTATTAGGTTAAAAATTATAGGGTTAAAAATCTTTCAATATTTGATATTGATAAATTCAGTTTTCTGAACTAATATGTACCGGGTGACTAATCGATTATTGTTCGTTAGTGCGATTAACATTGACAATGGTGTTAGGGGAAGGTCAAAATCTCTTATATCAATATCGTGCAATTTTTAAATTCATTTTTTGTCCCCAATTTATGTTCAATTTTCCAATTATTTAAATCTCCAATGTTTGTAGCATATATTGATTGGATTAAATTTACTCATAACTGAAATGTTCAGAATTTTCTGGTATAATTTATTACTTAAAGATTACGTTGCCTTTCTAAATAAGTGATTAGACTTTATTAATGGACCTCTAAGCATAGTTTAGAATTAGGCATATAATATTATTATTACAATAAAATATGAAAGTTTTTTTTTCAAGGATTAAAATTTAAAAATACATACTTAAAATTGAAAAATATTTTTTATATATTTCTATTGAAAAATATTTTTTATATGTTTCTATAAAATCTATAATTTATTTTAAAACAGAAAAAAATCCTATGTTTAGAAAATACAAGGGTTTATGTATCCATGAGTGCCTAAATGTGCTTAATTTTTTTTCTCTAATGTGCTTCAAAAGTACTTAATTTTTGTATACAAGTCTGACTATGGATCTTGTATAAATATATTCATAGTTAACAACTAAAAAATATGGATATTGCTTTTATATATTTTTGTAAGTAGGCATTGACTAAAGCTATTTTACTTAATGCAATGTTATTTCTGTAGGTGTTTCTGCATTATTGGCTGAACTTGATCTGGACAGTTTAACAGAGGTAGGAGTAATACCATTGACAAATACTTTCTTGTATTACTTTCCTTTTAATTGAAAACTTGTAATGTAATCTTTTTTGTGTTTTTCCTTATAGAGTCAACTGCTTCGTTATTTGAAACAGCTTGAAAAGGACAGAAACTCATTGTATAATGAGCTAAGAGATAAAGAGTGGAAACTTGATCAAGAGTCGAAGGTATTGAATAGAATTTGATCCACATGAATGATCTAAAATCAATGTTTATTGTTTCATTTTTATTCTGGGATAATAATGAACATTTGCTTGGAAGCAGAAAAAAAAATTGAAATGTTTTTATTAGATTAGAATTAAGAGATAACTATTTCAAATATCTGTGTTTTTGTTTAACTAAGGAAAATCTTTGTGTAAATAAAGAGATCTAAATATTTTTATTAGATCATAATGCAGAGTTATTTATTTCGAATACGTACTGGGTTTTGGTTTTGAAACTATACATAGCATAAGTGTTCTGTACTTGAAAGTGTTATTACTATTTACTTAAAGGTTATATTTTTCTTTCACAGACATTCCACAAATACAATGACACCCGTAAGGCATATATGACAGAAATAACAGAAGCCATGCTAAATTTGGAAGCCATGAAAAGTCGTCTCCGCACTTTTGAAGGAAGTGAAAATGGATCCATTGCGAAGTGCCCTCGGCATCTGAAATACCTGTATGAAACTCCTAATATTCCTTCTTTCTTAGAGCTACCATAAGACCATGGGGTACATGAGTCGCAAGCATCTTTTTTTCTGAGTATGCAATTATAATAGGGTTATCCTGAAAATCTCATAAGTGCCTTAATTAGTTAATTCTGAAAAATTTTTAAGGCATATAATTTTTTAAATGAAGTCCTGTGTTAAATTTAATGTAATTATGTTGCTTTGACATATAGTTTGTAAATAGGTTATACATTTTATTATATAGTGCATCAATATTCATATAAGTATGAGCATAATTTTTCTGTCATGCAATAGTACAGATTGCCTAATCTTGCTCTCATGTTAAGGCCTCTCCTAAATTTACAAGAAAGGCCCTTAGAGCATCAGCAATTTAATTCATGAGAAGGACTGCCGTCTATCATGAGAATTACTTGAAAAATGAGTCAAATTTTCCATTTCTCCGTTACATGTTTAACACTTCATTCTTCCTTCTCTTCTTCAGGAAAATAAGGATAATATAGTTTGTAATGGATAAACTGTTTTGTGAAGACAGTTCTTAGAATGATGCAAGGAATTCGGAAAACTATCTACATCTAATCCCACATTGCACTTACATATTGCAGAATCATCAACATATCTAAACTTGATTTTGTGGTGAAAGCTTTATAAGCTTGATAAGATCTACGATACATGAGTATACTTCTGTATTGACTTAATACAACCCTCAGATTGCGAGTTTGGGCCTAGAGCTATCCGCATCTGCTGCAATTTTAAAAGCAACAACATTATTTTAGAAAGTAAGCAAGCTTGAGCTAAGAATTTTAATTTCTTTTTCGGCATTACAGTACTTCTCTGAGATATATTAACTGTTCCATTTCTCAGGTTTCTACTCCCTTATTTGCTGTAGCTGTTGACTAGTCAGAATGAACAATTATTTACTTTATTAGGAAATATTTTTGAAATTATAATGAGGGATGATGTATAACTATAAAAATATTTGCTTAGAGAGTTTTTTTTTGTTTTGAATAAATCTGCAATTCTGAAATTAAGTTTTCATCTAAATTTGGGATTAGTCCCTCTAAATATAAAAATATCCGCAAGTTTTGTCGTTAGGAATGTAAAAACTTTGTCTGAGCTTAGAGGAATGAGAAAAATGTTTTACTTATTGACTATTTTATACTATGAGAGACGTATAAAATTTTAATTTTTCTAATATTTTGCTATCAATCTACATGAAAGCCAGAGTTTTTATACAATTGCTGACTTTTTTTAATGACACTTTGCAATTGGAAGTTTATATCTAGGTGCAATATTTAGGGAAATAAAAACTTGTTCCACTTTTTCGGGACACTGTATATATTCATAAGAATCAGCCTCTGATTGAATTATAGTTTTGTTAGTTTTATAATAATAAAAAGGGAGCATACAAATTTTAATTTGTTGGTTTAAGAACACGTTTTTTTACTTGTGTTAATGGCATATAAAATTTATTTAAAAAATAATGTTATTATGTTATTTATTTTTATTTTGAAGACATTTTAAGCTAATGATTCTTTTGAGTCTATGTAAAGTCAGAGTCGAAAGGTTTTTAGTCTTTTTAATTATTGATGCTAATTTTTTTTTCTTGTTCCATAATTGTTAGAAAACTAAAATTTCAGTTGCCTTTGTTCGTATCTGCTATATTCTAACTCTACTGTATTTTTTCAGAAATATTTTGCCTGACCAAAGAGTCATAGATCCTAGAAAAGGACCTATTAAGAAGACTGCTGCTGTGCGAAGCCTTCCAAAATTAAACACGGCTGATAAAGATTTTAATGATGACGATGATGATATACTTGATAAACAGAGTAAAAAATCAGCCGAGTTTTAATTTTAAAACCTTAATAAATGCAGTTTTTACGTCTTCTCCCTCTTGTAGTTGTATCCTAATAGAGGAAGAATGTTTTGCACTAATAAATATAGTTATATTGCTGTGTGATAGATTTTTACTAAGGACATATTCGTTTATGTACAATATTTCTTTCAAAACCAAAGTTGCAAATGTATCCATAACATTATTGTATCTTAATACGAAGTATTCAACTTAAAAATTTCGTCAATATATTTTCATATTAAACATTTAGTAAGCATTTAAGTGAAAATCATCTGGGAATAATTCTATTACTTAATCATAGCATGGGTTATATTAAGCAAATTTAAACTAATGGCAAAGAAAATAAAAAATTTCGATAAACAATTTAAGGAATCGTTTGTAAATAAGTTTCTCACTATTCAGGAATATTAATTATTGAATTGTCTTTATTTATTATTTCATTTACAGCATAAAACCAGACAGGCATTTTTGAAAACGTTGCCAACAATCCGTTTATAAAGGAGTTTAATGATATTGCATTTGCTCTTAATTTCACCGTCTTCTTGATCTTGTATACTAAATTCCATTGGAGGGAATAAAAGTGACTAAATATGTGCATTAAAATTCTAAGAAATCAAATAAAACAATATTATTTGTGTTCTAAAATGTTTAAAATATTTGTAATCAGTAATTTTGGAGGTCAAGTTAAAAAATTGTGCAAGTGAGGCTTTGATGAAAATACTCTTAGAAAGCTAAAACTGTAAAAACATTTTTATTTTTAAAAAATAATTTTGCAAATATATGAGATTTTTTTTTGTGATATCATGTTTTAGCTTTCTTTTTGTTTTGGTTTTCAGCATCTCAGGCTTTTGTGAATTTTGTCTAAACCTCTATTTTTTTAAATATCTAGTTATTAATTTTTTAATAATATTTTTTTCTATTTATGATAATTATGCTGCTTTATTTAACCCGTTTTGTAATTCATTGTTATAAATACTGTATAGTCGTTTTAATCAATTGAATCGAATAAAAAGAAAATTGTGAATAAAACAAAGTGCATCTTATATGCAACTTTTCTTCATCAAAACTTTAGCTTTTAAGGAATGCATATATTAATGGAAAAGGAATGTATATTCAAACTAATCTGTAAATCAGTGCTGTTAAATCGCTGATATGTATATAACAGAATATAAGTAGTGATGAGAGTAATTGGAAAATTAATTTCGAAACATTATTTCAATTTCTTTGCCTCTAAACGTTCATTTTTCCAGTAAAAATTTTTGTAAATTTATTAAACAGTTTAAAAATAGTAAGCAAAAAATGTTTTGATACAAAAGTGAGTTGCTGCACAGCGTATGCTAAAAATAATAAATTTATTCCTTCTCTATTTTATTTTTAACATACTTAATCTTTACATATTCTTTGCATTAAAACTATCAAAAAGCATTTCAACTAATTAAATTATCAGACGCTTTGCTATTATTTAATACTTTTATTAAACTTCATTTATTGTTAAAGTAATTAAATAGACCCTAACAAAGCTATATCTAAAAGTAACAAATAGAAAAAGCAAATAGCATAAATAAATAAATAAAATAAAATAAAATAAAAATAAATTAAATAAATTAAAAAAAAGAGTTGCAGGGAGATCTGACTAAATTTAAAGAAAAGAATTAAAAATTTGTGATGAACATTTATTAACTGTAATAGGTGGCAAAATCCCAGAGTTTATTTTATAATAATTATGTTGTTTTTTAAATTACCCTCAGTCTAAAATGTACAACCCAAGTTTGAAACAAACAAGGTTGAGCTTCATAAATTGATGAATATTCCAAACACCAGCGAGTAAAATAAGTATGATTAATTGAGAAATAAAATGGTTAAATTTATACTAGAAGTGCTTGAGACATTAAAATTATTGTAAAAAAAGAAATTGCTCAATATCAAGAATGAAAAAATTGAAGCCTGAAAGATTTTCTCCAGAAATGTATCAATGTAAAAGTCATTAATTTCCCAACTGAAAAGAAGAAAAAACTACCTTTTGATTTGAATTTGTACAGAAACAGTACTTCATTTTTATTGAAATATTTATGATCACCTTTTTTTCAATGAAAAAGGCTTACATTATTCATAATGAACAAATATAGATATAACAATAGAAAGAAAATTATTTTCGTATATAAAAATCACTATTACAAAATTAAATAATGCAATACTGGTAACTTTTAATTAAAGTTGAATGAAGCAAAAATATTGCATTTATGTTTACAAGTGCAATAAGAGAAGGCTTTAATAAGGAAAATGACAATATTTGTATCAAGCAAATAGATAAACATTCTATAACAACAAAAAAGGAAATCGACGCACCAAGAAGCAACCATACGATTGCTTTGAAATTTCGTTTGCATGAGTGTTTTAAACCAGATGATCTCCAGCGCATCGGAACTGCGCATCCAGCAGATGTATATAAGGAGCAGCTCTTCAACGGTTGTTAAAACTTTGTTTGATTGCGATTCAGATTACCTTTCAACAACTTTAAAAATGCCTCCCCGCAGGGTTCGTGCTCATTACGAGCAACTGTCAGAGTTTGACAGAGGTCGGCTGGAGAAATCGGTGAATCGCTAGTCATTTGAATCGAGGCGATTCGAAGATGCAGGCAAGAATGGATGGAAAATGGCAAGAGTTCAGCGTCAGGATGGTAGCGGTCGACCTAGGGACAAAACAAATCGTGAGGACTGAGTCATTGTCCGATAAGCTGTCACAGCGCATTCTTCAAGTCTATCAACCATCAGACGTTCAACCCAAACACCAATGTCCACCATAACCATTCACAGACGGTTGATACAGTGAAATCTACGCTTGCGCCAACCGTCATGCCACCTGCCACTCATGCCTGCTCTCTGCCGAGCCAGATTTCAGTGGTGCATGGCTTGATCAGGTTGGAATGAGGCCGACTGGGGACGTATAGTCTTTAGCGTCGAATCCGATTTCCCACTGTGTCCTGGCTATCATCGAAGACGTGTTTGGAAACGCACAGGGCAGAGGGGGATCGTGTTTTCACTATTGCACGCCATACCGGCCCTCAACAAGTATTTATGGTCTGGGTTACTATTGCCTTTGATAGCCGGATCCCTTTGGTCGTCATTAGATGTACACTAACTGCACAGCAGTACGTCGACGACGTCCTAAGACCTGTTTTGCTACCGTTTCTTTTGCAGTACCCTCGGCTGATTTTTCAGCAGGACAATGCCACACCAAGTGTTGCTATGAACTGTCTGCAAGCTTGTCAAACACTTTCTTGTCCTGCCAGATCCACAGATAACTCTCCCATCGAGTATGTCTGGAATATGATGGAAAGGCGATTGCATTTGCCACGGAATGTTGATGACTTCGACAATTGGACGAATTTGGCAGGAAATACCGCAGGAGACCATCCGGAAGCTTTATCGGTCAATGGCACGCCTTGTGGCAGCTTGTATCCAAGCTAGAGGCGGGTCAACACCTTATTGAACTTGTTACTGTAATTCTGAAATAAATTACTCAATTGTTCTGAGATTTTAATTATTTAATATTCTGTACATTGTCTTCCTATCTACCAATTTTCGTCTCAATCGAACAACTCCTTCTTAGTGCGTCGATTTTTTTTGTTATAGAGTGTAGAAGAAGAATAACAATATACCAAAGAAAACGGTATTTACATTTTTTATTATACAATTTTGAAAGAAGCTATAGGGTTACTATTTTAAAAAAATTTAAAAGGGTAATTTATTTCTTATAATTTAAAAAAATATATAACTTTCAGTTAATTCTAATATTTTTGAAAGATAAAGTATTTATCGTGCTTTTAAAGCATCAGTATAAACAATGACATCAAATTTTTAAAAAATTCGACAAAGAAAATGATATTAATTTACAATTTCATAACAAATGATAAGAAGCAACCCATTTAAACATATGTACAATATTAAATCTACCAGCAAATTATATAACATGAGAATAGAAATAAAAGGCTTTTTTATCCTTCAGTAAGTATTACAAATACTTTTAGCAACTTGGTTACTAGCATAATATAATTTATTTTTTACATTGCTGACATTATCTATGTACAGAACAGGATAAACACTTTTCTCTTAAAAAATTTTACATTTCAAAGAGAAAAAGTATACAAATAAATATTAATATAAATTTAAACTCTTCATTGTGTAGTATGCATATAAAAAATAAAATAAACTATTCGGAGCTTTTTCAAGAGAAGATTATAATGCTTTTGGTAACTGGTTGATTTAATTTAATAATTTATACTTTTTTGGTAGGAACTTGTGCAGGTGGTTCTCAAAATAATCTAAACACCTGTAAATAAAAGTAAAATTTCGAAATGCATTTCGTAAGCATTAAAATATAATAATAGTCACCATTTTTTTATAAATAACACTGTATATATTCTAGTAGTATGTGTATTAGCTTTATTAAAATTTGGTAATACTTGGATGTTTTTCAAAAGCATAAAATGTATTATTTCTCAGATTTTCAAAGAGGCCAAATTGTAGCTGGAGCAAGTGTGACCGAAACATACCAACTTTTAGGCGTTTCTAGAGGTATGGCATCTAAAGTCATGACAGCATACACATAGCGCGGCAAGACAAGCTCCACAAAGGAAAAAAGTGAATGGAAAGAGAAGCTCAGTGAAAGAGACCGACAGGTATTGAAGCGGTTTATAATGCCTAAAAAGCGAACGACTGCAGCTAAAGTGATCGCAGAGCTCAATACCCATGCGGATTATCCAGGGGCAGTGATTGCAGTTAGAAGGCATCTTCATAAATAGAACATTTATAGCAGAGCTGCCATTCCTAAGTCACTTGTCACATTTCTTAATGATAAACGTCGTCTACAGTGGTGTCACACTCACAAAAATTGGTCGATTAATAATGAAAGAAAGTAATATGGTCTGATGAATCGTGTTTCACATTTTCCCCTATAACAGGACTGGTGGACGTTTGGAGGACACCTACACAAGCGTATGGTCGCGATTTTCTCCTTCCAACTGCCAAGAATGAAGGTGTATCTGTAATAATACGGGCAGCAATGTCGTGGTTTTCTGCTAGATCAATCGTAACCCTTAAAGGAAGGATCACTAGGGTGAAGTATAGAGAACTGACCAGGTCTATCCTATGATGCAAACTTTGTTTCCTGCAAGAGATGGAATTTTCCAGGATGATAATGCACCTATCCATACAGCGAGATTTGTACACTGAGGGTTTGATGAACACGAGGACGAAGTTAAATATCTAGATTGACCCGCACAGTCACACGACCTCAATATAATTGAATCATTATGGTCTATTTTAGAGCGTTCAGCACAAAACCGACATCCTCCACCGGCATCTCTATCAGAACTTTTACAATATCTCTAGGAAGAATGGTACAATATTCCTCTAAACACTATTCAACATTTGTATGAATAGATTTCTTAGCGAATTCAAGCTGTATTATATGCCAAAGTCTGTTTTACACCAGATTAATAAACGATTCTTTATAAATCTAAGGTGATTCCGTTATTTTGATAACCTCCTGTTGCTCTTGAGATGGACGACTACATCTAGTCGTTTGTTGCCTCTTGTAAATCCTACTCCAGCCTTTCTCTTTACAGAAACATTATTGCCCAAAGTTGAAAGCATTGTTCCGCATGATTCTTCAAATGATATTTTTTCTATGCGCTAACAGCCTTTTCCAAACAAACAGTTGCAGAAAATCAGTCGTAACTTCAGAGCACTCTAGTTGTATTAATATGACTTATTCAAACACCACAATTTTTTACTTTTGAAATTCGTTGTCACAGAATTTCCATCTAGATATCTACAATTAACAGGCAACTTTTGTTAAAATTTTTTAAATATCTAATATTTATAAAACAACTAGAAAAATAGATTTTGTTTTCAAAATATATTCGATTGTTAACACCTAAATGTGGAATTTTTTTTGTCTGGAATAACATATTTCTGGAAAAATTTAAAAGATTTTACCTTTTAATTTTTGTATTGTGAATTTATTATGTATTTGGCAAGGTTCTCAAGTTAATCAAGTGGCATTAACTCTTACACGTTAAGTAAAAAACTAAATATAACAAATAACTGTTTCAAAATAAAACATGTAACAACACTTTTTTACCTTTTTCAAGAGAATCAAATTTTTCTCAAGACCATCTTTTCATAATTTCATCAATTTTTCATTTAATTCTTTCTCCATGAATTTTTATCACTGAATTAATGATTGTTATTATCAGAAGAATGACTCAGTGTAGCATGAAGACAGAAGTCATGTAGGAATTCTATCAAGCGATTCATTTTTCCTATTAATTGATAGAATTTCATACATCCAACGGTGGGTAAAAATCTATTGATATAGAGCTTTCCTCCCAAGCGCTGACTAAGATGTTTGATGTTTCTCTTTCGCTTCAACTGGAGGGAAGTTTTTACCTCAAACATTGTGATAATAAATAACAAACTGATGTTTGTAAATCTTCTCTAACCTTCTAGAAAGGCAAGAACAGCAAACATTTAAAAGATCAACAAAGTAATTCGTTAAACAGTAAACAGACATTCATTATATTTCAGTTTGTTAATAGACTCTAATTTGATGGGATTGGTTGAACCAATACTCTCTTCCTCATTTTTCAAGAAAAAAACCTTGATGCAAGCATGGTGCACGAATTAGCAAACTCTTAAAATCTTCTATATTAATTTTCCAGTTTGATTGAACAGAGGTCTATAAAGATAATTTACTCATAGTAGAACTTCATCTTTAAATATTCGTATGGTCACTTCTGGAAAGTAATTGGTGTTGTGGTGTCTTCCTCTTTGAAATGAAACCATCAGAGCTCACAATTCATCGCTATTCCAACTTTCCAACAAGCAATTATTCTATTACAGAAAAGCTGGAATATAAAAGCCAGGATAGTCAATTGCATTAAAATATGCTTGTTCTGCACAAGCTGGTGTCTCGAATCCAATATTTTCTGAAACTGAGACATGAGTTTTCTCCTATAATTATTTGGCATTTCATTTTTAGATTTTTAAAAACATCTCCAAACAGCGTGTCCTGCGTGAAATATACAAAGATAAAACTAACTTTCAGGCCGAATTTTCTTTAAGGCTGAAAATTCAGTATCTGAATTATCTGTACTGAAATTTTCAGGATCTCCTTTATGATGGAAAATTGATTATTTTAAAATATTCAAAACTAAGGTAAAGCCTTGTTTATAAGAATCCTCTGTTTGACCTTTAGTGATGAAGATTCCCACATGTTCTGCTTCGACTGCACATGTCCAAGCATGAACATCACAGAATGACTTTCTGAATTACAGGAACTTATGGAATCAACAAAAATTATCTCTTGTAATGTTGGAAAGCAGTGAGATCTTTTCATATTAGTAGTTACAATTGCTAGAGCAGAAGGAGTTTCTTCATAAGCAACTTCTATATTGTTATTTTCATAAGTTGTTACTTTTTCCTTCAATTTCTGCAATAAAAAGCATGCTTGCTTTAATGGTTTAGAAATATGTATTTTTCCTGCTCAACATTTACGCAAATATAAACAGCAAATTTCTTATGTAATTGCAGGAGTTCCTATAAAAGGTGAAACCTGTTCAGCAATTTGGGAATTAATGACTTAATGATAAAAAAATTCAAGAAGTTTTAGCGAAATTTCAAAGACATGTAACCTTTAAGATACAGAATAATACCCCCCCCCCGCCAAAAAAAAAACTGGTATAGACATGCGTGTACAAATAAAGATATATGGAACCAATCAGAATACGGCGCTGTAGTCGCCAACGCTTGTATAAGACAACAAGTGTCTGATACAGATGTTAGATTGGCTACTACTGCGACAATGGCAGGTTATAAAGATTTAAGAGAGTTTGAATGTGGTATTATAGTCGGCGTACGAGAGATGGGGCATAGTATCTCCGAGGTAGCGATGAAATGGGGATTATCCCGTATGGCTATTTTACGAGTGTATAATGAATATCGGGAATCCGGTATAACATCACATCTCCGACAAAATTGCAACCGAAAAATATCGCGTAAGAATAGGACCAACGCCAACTGGGGAGAATCATTCTACTTCACATGTGCAATCCTTCCGGAAATTGCTTCAGACTTTATAATTCCAACAGGACAATGCGACACTCCACAATTCCATAATTGCTGCACAGGGGCTGCAGGAACATTCTTCTGGCTTTAAACACTTCCGCTGGGCACCTAAATTCCCAGACATGAACATTATTGAGCGTATTACAGGATTCATGGCGCCATTTACCTCAAGTATTACTTCAGACTTTATTTAAATCCATGCCACGTCGTGTTGCGGCTCTTAACGGGCTCGATGAGGCCCTACATGATAATAAGCAGGTATACCAGTTTTTTTTGGTATACCTGCTTAATATACAATATAATAATATTTGCTGATAACAACATTTTTCAGATATAAAAGGCCGTGATACACATTATGCATACATCACTTTTCTATATTTTTTCAGTCATCATTGTAAATCAAATTACTCAGTATAGCACATAAAATAATTAATAATAACCCATATATTTATTCTATCCTTATTTATAATGCATGACCCATCACTGGAAGCATTTTGCACTTTATTGGTCTTGTTTAGCCTTTCATTTCAAACTATAAAATAAATATTAATTGATAATTACAAATCGCAAATGTTCTATTCATGATTAAACAAATATATGAAATTTAGAAACAACCCCACCTCCGATCTTATGAAATGATGGAATAAATACTATAAATAATTAAAATAATGGTCTATTTAAATCTGAAATTTAAACTTACTTGAATCAAATCATTGTCATTTCATAATCCCAGATGAAGAAATCGCAATTTTTCATATAAATATTCAATAGTTCTTTGAGTAGTATTAATACTACTGTTTGCTAGATCACTTGGCTGGAAATCTGATTTTATCTCCAGGATTTTTTTGTGGTATTTGGCGGCTTCTCCAGGTCACGTACCATCATCGAACTATTCTCTGCAGTCTTTAGCAAAAAGAAATATTTAAGTTTCATCAGTCATAAGATAGTGTTTATGAAATTGAATAATAGTAACTAACCAGCTAATCTGTGAAGATTTGAAGTAGAACTTTGAAACTGATACTCATCTATCAAATAAATGGAGATGATCTCAGGTATATAGGGGATTTATAGATTAAAATCATTTACGTACAAATAATTGTTCAAATCAAGCAATTATTGAATATATGATCAGAGTAAAGTAAATTCTAGTTAATTTTCCTTACTAAAGTCTAGCCTAAATAATGAGTTTTAATCCAAATACTAAACTTATCAAGAATCACCTTTTTTTGCATATTTAGAATGACATATTTTAGAATACACTATATATTTTTTGATGGATATATGAATTTGCATTTCTCACACGAGTAACAATAATTTGATTACATTGTCGAATTTTGGAAATAAATATGTTACAATGCGATAGAGCTGCTTTTAAAAAGACAATGAACATAAAATCTCATAAATAAATATATATGTAATAAACATATAAATAACTTTTATAATTTAGCTAAAATAACTAAAAAAATTCAATTATCTATATACAAATATGAATTTCGTAATCTTAATTTCTGAAAACAATAAATTAAAATTAACTTACTCTTAGACAATCATCTTCCTTTCTCCTGCGCACAGTGTTTAGCTTTATCTCCATCAGAATAGAGGCAAGGCATTCAGCAATTTTTAAAATTCTTTTCTTATTCTCGGTAAATGACACTTTATTTAATGAGCCATGTTGGCATAAAAAATTTTCCGGTAAAAATGCCAATAAAAAACACTTTATAAGAGTACACCAAGAGAGATAAAACATACCTAAGAAAAGGCTTTGTTAAGATTTAAAGATGCAATTAATAAACAAATTACAGAGGGAAAGCTAAAATAAATAACAAAACTTCACTTATCAACAAGCGAATCTTTACCGCCCAGAAGGATCTGATTTGGTAAAATCCCAGTTTAGTGTACCCCATATTTTTCAAAAGATGCCATCAATAAAATGATGCCAATCGAGATGCCTGAAATTGTGAAACATCAGATTTTCTTGAAAAACTCTTAGAAAGGGGTTCTTTGGTCATAAATAGGGGTTGAACTTTTTTTGATTTCTTAAAAGACCTTAGTTTGAACTGTATTGGTTTCCCTGGATGTCTTTCCTACAAAGAGGATACCTTTATTATATCGAGTGACTTCTTTTGCAACCTGAAGAGCTTGTTGTCCCAGCTGTTTTGGAAATATCACAGCAACGGTTCAGCTGTTATGCTCTTTTCTGATTTCGTTGATTTTTGTTCTTTTTGAATGCGTTTACTGTATTTTCTAGCAAGTAACGTGCAAAACCCATTAGAAGATGACCCAAGTATTTCGGCGATTTTGCATCTATTTCAGTATCTCGGTTTTTGTCATTAAAAATGAGTGTAATACCTGGATTGAAAACTGATCTCTGGCGACACCAACTTCAGATCAGCGTGATCTAAAAATTCGTTTTGATTTAAAAGCAGGCAATCCATTTTCAAATATGACGAAACACTTACTTTCATCACTATTGGTTGTTTTGAAACGCCTCTAGGGAAACCAACTGATCTCAAAAGGTAATTAGTTTGTAACAAAGGAGTCAAATCCTTAAATATAACAATGACAAGAAAAAATGTGACTTGTGAAAAAGAGAAAATTCGTTTAACTATCCCCATACGAGATTTTGAACAATTTTGATTTTTCTTGCTTGGCATGAAACTAACTCGAAATTCACTTGTTTACTTAATCCGGTTTGGATTGTTGTGTAAAAAATGAAAGTTATTCCTTATTTTATAATCCCGAACTATTTTTTTTATTATATCGAGTTGCTTAAAAGTTGCCCGTTTTTAAATTGTTTAAGTTATTTATTAATAGACAACCATATAGTTTTATAATCAGATATTAAATACTTTTCTTTCTATAAAACGCACTAAATTATCTATGTGCAGAGCTGCAAGCTTCTAAAAAGACACTTAGGGTTGGAAGTAAGGAAACTGTCTTCAAGGTAGCTATAGAAACCTTAGTCAGAAGTTATTGTCCTAGTTTGAAAGACGAGAATCTTGGTATATATCATATTCCTAAGTTAATTAATGACTATAATATAAGTATAACTTCTGCCAATGAACAAGATTTCAAATTTGCAAAGCTGAGTGAGAAAAACAGCTTCCGGCATTGTCCCTCAAGCGCGATTCTAAAAGAATTCCCTGAAAATTTGAAAAGAAACAATTTTATCAGAGTCTCACAAGCAACTGACTCTGCTGAAGAGTGGTTGCATGATTTATGGCGATGACGACAGAGTGACTCAGCAGCAACTGAGCATGAGACGAGAAAGAGAAACAAGCGATGGATATCAAAGAGAAAGAAAGAAAAGTTTTAATATCGGCATTAAGAAAACATATCTGTGATTTTTACCTTCTCTCTCGCGGCAACAGAGTTAGACATACATTGGGCCACCGTGTATATTTTCAGCAAGATTATAGCAAAACCGGTTTTCAAAATGTATGAAAAGAAAGGCGACCAAAATAAAGAACGTTCTAATGAAATATTTAGTAGAAAACACTTGAAAAACCGCCAATAGCGAAATAATTAAGGGTTCAATCATATTTGAAAACGGGTTGCTTGATTTTAAATCAAAAGAATTTTCAGATCATGCTAGCCTGAAATAGGGAGCGCTAGATATCAGATATTTGCTTCCGTTTTTAAGCCGGGTATTAGACTCCTTTTAAATGACGGAAACTGAGACATTAACATAGTTGCAAAATCGCCGAAATATTTCGGTTATCTTCTGATGGGGTTTTGCACGTTGAGTGCTAGAAAACACAGCAATGAAATGTTATTGACATAAAAATAATATGAAACATAAAAAAAAACTTTACATTTTTTAAACCTGTCAAAATTTTATATTTTGTTTAAACCAATACTTAAACAAATTTATTGAAAAATTATAAAACATTTATATAATAAAAAAATATCATAGCAAGGGAAATGATATAATACACACCTAATACTAAACATACTTAAAACCAAGTATAGTACTTAATGCTCTAATTTTACAGTTAAAAAAATCCTTTACATAGGTAATAAGTTCAATATTTGAAAAAAAATTATTGATAAAAACATATATGTAGGAATGCTGACGAATAAATAATATTTAAATTTAATTGTTTATTAATATTAAATCATATTAATGAATTAAATTTATTTTCATAAATATAGCATATATATAATCTATTTTCAAAGAATATACATAATAAATAAGTTAAAATAGTTTTAAACAAAATAATTTCAACTATTGATAGGAGGTCCAAGACTATCAATAGTTTTAACTATTGATAGCCCTTACTTTGAGGAAAGAACAATCTAGGTTTGGATTCTGCTGAAGGGTTGCGGTATATGAGAATTTTTTGATTAAGAGTCAGATGTTCTCTTTCTGGTAGGAAGTTTGGAGAGGAGTACTGGTTCTGGTGTGACGCTCGTCGTCTGATATAGGTTCAAAGTTACTAGGTGAATTCCTAAATGATTTCTCGCACTATTTCAGAACGAGACATTAATTCAACTAAAATTAAACTAAATTAAAATTAAAAAAATAACAACAGCAGAAAAATTTCTACTAACAGAATTGAAAAATTCTACACAAGTAATGATACATTTCAGATTTTTTCATAAAATTTTCCATATTCCTCCAAAAATAAATAAATAAATAAGAATAAAGAATTTACGATTCAAAGCACAAAGAACTGTTTCTTCATTGATTGATAAGGTATGCACATAGTTGATAAGAACAACCTGTCTTCTTTTCAGCTAGCAATAATCTTCAGCAAAGTTTAGCAATACAACAATATTAATGTTTTCCATTCAAAGATATTAAATTACTTATTTGAGAATTTCTATAACGTTCGATTTGCTAAAGAATGACCCGTTAATGTTCAGCTGATTGAAATGTTTTGACATTAGTTTAAAACACATCCGTTTCAACAATACATCGATTAGCCTTTTGCGAAGTATAATAAAGCAGCAAAATTCGTTTTTTTTTCAAGGGTAGCAATAAGAAATTCGGTTTTCATATTTCCTAACAAATAAATGAATAGATCTTTATAATAAAATTTTCTAACATGATATTTTTATCTGAACCTGCTTTAAGTTACTTAAAAAATACTAGAATAGTAAAGACTAATAGTAAGACTAATAATGACCAAAGATTTTAATTTCTGATTGAAAATTCAGGTACTGATGAGTAATGTAATTTTTCTTCAAAGACAAAAATGTTTTAATGTCGGTAAAAATTTATCTACTTTTTAATACATGAAAAATATACTTTTTTCATATTGCTGGTCTATGGTAGACAAAAAATTTTTTAAAGCCCTTTCCCTCATTAATATTTTATTTTTTTAAAGTTTCCTTTTTCTTCAGAAAATCACACTGCTGCTAATTAACAGGAAGAATTTTGAAGTTGTATTAATTTCTTAATTCTTGTTTTATGAAGTAATTCTTGTATTATGAAGTATTCTTAATTTTGTATTATCATAATTCTTGTATTATGAAGCAAAATTTTGTTTATTTTTTGATAAATTAGAAGGAGATTCTGTATTCTTAAAAATGTATAAGGCCCTTAAATATAAGCTTTTTAAATAAAAATGTATATATTATAATATATTTTATGAAACACAGTTTCTACCGTTTCTTTTTCTTTTGAATCTTTCTTTCGTTTTTATGTTTCTAAATGCTTAAAAGTATTTATCCTGCTTTAATATTGTGCTATATAATTTTGATACGATTTTACTTCACTAATGATTTTCGACATTCCACGATATTTTATTAAGTTTAAGAAATATGAGTAAAGCATAATAATTAAGAAAATGAGAATCGATTTTGATAACTTGAAACTATATTACTTTGATTTTCCTAATCCATTTTAACTAATCAAATATTTAAAACTGATGAGATCAAATATTTATTGCTTCAGGAATCTGGCTTAGAACAAGATCAAAAATAATCTTTAGCAAAGTGTATGATAATTTAACCTTTCTTTTGTATTTGAAAAAAAAAAGCGAGATGAACCTTTTTGAACAGTAATATATAAAGAGTTTTCTTGGTATTTTTGGAAAATAATATTATATTAAATGTTATCAGAAAGTTTTGAAAAAAACCCCCCCGTTTTAATGAAAAGATTTTCTCTCTAATCAGTTATAAATATATTTATCTGAGATGTACAGGGTGATTCAAATTAAAATGTTCTTGTTTGGGACGTCTTGGCGAGAGAATTAGTCGACGTTATTTCTTCATATTTGGAGGATATACATTTCAGTCAATGGAAAATTGTTTGTTGCAATAGGGAAAATATTTTAAAAAAGGTTGCTAGGTTGAATGTGCGCTGCAATCGGTTTAAGGTAATGAATATGAAATATGACACCAATGAAATATGACTTGAATGTGAATATATGAATATCCTTTGGTGTGTTAAGCCCGAATGCTTGTCTTGTTAGGTTGATTTTTATTTGTAATAATTAATAATAATTGATATCTCCTTATAAAAAATTAGTTGAATAACATTTTCAATAAATTATCCCCGTATTAGAGAGTGATCTCTAACAAAAGAAAATATATCCAATAAATCAAGTGAGTTTCTGGGGAAACATCAAGAATCGAAACGAAAACTCACGAGTGTCCTATGAGAAAAAGAATAAATAAATAAATAATTAAAAATGATAGAACGAAGGCAAACTTTAGATAGGAGTAAAAAAAAGGAACCAATCAGGCAATTTCTAAAACGGGGCTAGTGTGAGTGCATCTCTAGCACCTTTAAATTCGAAGTAAAATATGATTCCTTCTGATCCCAAAACAATCAAATAATAGTAATAATGAGCGCCATGTGCGTTTATGGGTTACTCATTGAGAGCCCTGAGTTCCGTTTTCCTTGTTTGGTTGCTTCTGTCTTCTTTTCCCTTTTTTATTGCCTTTTTTCCCATTTTCTTTGATCATTGAACCCTATGAGAGAAAAAGTAGGCAATGAGTACAGAACCCTCTCAGTGAGAAAGTAAACAAATTGTGCAAAAAGTGAAAACGCAGATTAAATTTTTTTTTCTTAAGGGTACTCAAGCTCAGCACAGCATACTATGCTTACTTATCTTGAACATCAGGATTTCAAAGGGAAAAGAGCAAGTTTAAGTTATTTGGAATCATAACGCTATTGCTCAAAGAATTTTAAAGTTTGGGAAACAATATTTTAGAAAGGCAGCAAGAAATCATCCATGCATTCTTCTGTACTTTTGAAGACAAGACAATTCTATTCATAAATAACAATTTTCGTGACAGAAGAGCAAGTTCCAGTCAAAGCCAGGTAAGATGGAACCATCTTAGATTTGGAGTGAATATTTACTTATCAGGACGTCAATTTAGGTATATACTGGTCCCCCTACATAGAGCTAAAACCAAAGTATTTTTTAAAAGATTAATAATTGGTCAAATGAAAATTTTAATACTATTAAAAACCTTCTGCTTTGTCAGAAATATTTGTAAACCGAGCAACTTTTTTATGCTAGCAAATAACGTAATCTAATTACTTTATCTGACTTAAAATATTCACGAAGGCAAATAAAAATGGATTTCTTAGTGTTGTTTGCGAGCTCGCGATCATCGTGCTTCGAAAATGAGGTGTTACAAGAAGTCAGTTGATGTTATTAACCTCTACTTGGATATTTATTTTCCACTCATATAAAATTTAAAGTTACTATTTTTTATTTACTGATATTTTCTTCGGAGTTCAAAAGGCCCAAATTAATTTTTGTGAGTTAAGAATTTCAACAGAAACAGGTTTGTATAAAGGATTTCATTTTGACAAGAACGATTACAGGCTCGAAACTGGATTCCTCTGTATATTCGCCGAAGATGTAAGTCTGATGTGAATTAGATTTATCATGGGTTAAATGTCCTCATGTTTATATAATGTGTCTGTGAAGGTTGCTACCTCAAATATCGCCTTTGTTTGTTTTTTCAAAAAGGGGGGGGGTGAAGGGGGAGGGAACTTAAAGTTTTGAAATTCTTTCCCAAGCAGTCTTGTGTTATTTTTAATAGAGAAATTGATATCACAAATCAAGTCATATGAATTAACTTAACCCTCTTGAGAATTCATACCCCCCCCCCCCCTTTAACTCTCCTTCAAATAATTTGTATAATTACAGACTGCAGGGAGGAATTTCAGATACTAAAATGCTTCAGAAATCTCTAATTTTATTTATTAGTATAAGTATTCCATGAAGAGATTTTAAACTTATTTTACATGACACGTTTCATGTAAGTAAAAAATCCATTAATACCATCTGATATGTTCTGTACATAATTATGTAATAATATCAGTTTAATTTGAATTTTATTGAGATATTTTTATGACAAAATGTTTATGTTGGATATTCCCTCGCGAATTTCAATTTCTACTTCACGTCCTTTAGTGGAATAACTAGTAGACTAAATAAACTTATTAACTATTGAAAATCCAAATCGTATATCATTTACCCTATCAATCAAAATCCACATAATGCCAAATCATTAAAAGCACATCAGCTCTTTACAGAAGTTTGCACAGTGTCATTAACTAGAGCGAACAAATTTCGAAGAACCAATCAGAGGCGGTACTTCGTCAACAATTTCATGCAAAACTGTTATCGGAGGCAAACACCTTGGCATAAGGTCTTCCTAACGCTAGGGGAAGTAAGTTCTGCTCATTTTGAATGATTTTGACGAAAGATACGCGCATTTCTCTGTAGGCATAGCAACCTCACGCAGCCAGCGATGACCGCTGTCCAGTAGCCAATACAACACTGTCATTCTTTCCCGCTCATTTGAAGTGAGGTGGTTTCGGTTTCTTTCAAAATTCATTAAGGAGTTGCCTGCACGTGGTGGAGGGGATAGAGAACGATGTGGTAGTCGGACAGCGGCGCTCTTTTCGATTGTTTCTTCTAGGAATGAATTATGTGAATGAAGTTGATTAGATGATGTGGATACACTTTTGTAATTAAGGTAATTGACTTCATCATCATATTTTAATGCTTTCAATTTAAAGAATTTAATTGATGTTAGACTATAGGAAAGAAAAAAATATGTTATTAATGAAAAACCATATTTGGATTTGTTAAAAGGATTTTAAGACTGTTTTTGCATTCAAACTTTCCGTTGTTTCTGGCCGTTTAATGATTATGTTTTAAGAGCGTTTGTTTTTTATTCAGCAAACGTATTATTGTCTCATAAATTTTAAAAAATGCAATGAAAATTAAATCATTGCTAAATAAATTGTTCATGATTAACTTAAACTTAGTTGAACAATGCATGACGGAATTCTTTTTCAATATTATCCCAAATTTTAAATAGTTTGACTATATTTTGATAATGCGTTTTGTAATTTGACCTTTGTTTGTATCATTATATGGATATAGTGAGTGCATAATTGATTTTAAATCTTTCATCAGCCCAATTTTTCTTTATTAAGCTAAATATAATAAATTTCGAATGAATATTTCATAAAATGGGGAATAAATATTCAAATACTTGTCTTTCTTAATCCCTAATATCATATATATTACATATTGTAGTTAATATATAACGTTGTCTGTATGTTATTTTTTGTCCAAAAACTTTATTTTATTTATTTCTCCAAAGAATAATGTTTTGATATATTTTAATGTTAAGCATTTCCTTTTTTCCTTTCCATTTTTTTATAGTTTTGATGACTAATAACTATCTTTGCTCAAAGAAAATCAGATAAATATAAATTACTTTTGATTCACGTTTTTTAATCATATATGCTATTTTTCACTGAAAAATATTCCTCTGTTTCAAGAAATTAAAAAAGAATAGTACTTTTTATATCTTATATTAATATCATTTTCTTAAAATTTTACAGATTAAAAATTTTTGCACGAAAAAAATCGACTAGAGATAGAGGAGCGAAGTATAATTAATTATATATAAGTATTAAAATACATCAGAACTTGAGACATTAAAAATTTCGATTTTAAAATAGATTATTTTGATTTATGAAACATAATACTTTACTTATTCATTTTTGCAATCTTTTTTCATTTATAAAAAGAAGGAAGTTTATTATAAATATTAAAAGAATCTAATTTTAAAAATAAACGAGTTATTTGCTTTTTTAAAAATTAAAAACGCTATATGGACTCATCAAATTTCCAAATTTTTCTTAAAAGAGACACAGAAGAAATATGCGATAATTTTGAATGCTGCATTTCATAACTTATTGCATTTTTAAAATTCCCATTATTCAATTTGATAAAATATTCGATAGTTTTGGAATATTATACTTAATAGTAATTTTATTTTTTAAAATTTAACATTCATTAAAAATATTCAATAAATTTGAAATGTTATAATTTATATTTATTTAATTTTTAGAAATTCCTTATTCATTTTTGCAGGGAATTGCTCAATTTTGAAGGAAAACGACGTTCAAGCTAAGGAATGGAGATAACAGTTCCCGAGAAAAACAGCCGCTCTTTAAATTTTTTATTCTGTAAAATTTTTAAATAATGAAGAGGATTTTTAAGTAAAATTAATCAATCGATTTGATTGAAAAGAAGAACATTTGAAAAATAATTTTAGGAAACGGAAGAGAAGCAGATGGACATCTTTATCGATATTTCAACGATCATTTGTATGATTTTTCATAATATTTATATTAGAGCATCGAATTCGATATCTTCTTGACAAAAAGAGAATCAATGAATCTCTTAGTAAAGAATATATTTCAGATTGTTTACTAAACATACCAGAAGAATCTAATTTTTTATAAAGTGAGATTTACTTTGCTTTCGTTTTTGAAACTTTTCCGCGACTATCATAATACAACGTTGCTTGCTCAATGATCAACCTAAGAACCCACTTTTTACTGTGGGAAAAATATCACATTTGTTTTCATAGTATTTATTTTTAAAAAGCAAAGGAGCCAAAATTTCTTTATAAACTTTTTTTCATCTTGTGGACGACAATTAGGACTTTATGAAAGTTTCATCATTAGTTGTAGTCTTCTTTTTAATGATTATCAAAGCGCAGAAGGCTTTCAGGTAATATTCTTTAGTTTATTTTTTGATAAAATAATTTTATTGGTACTTGCTTAATGGAAATTTAACAATATTCCTCCATATTTATGCCAATTCAAACTTTGCGTAAACTAATTTTTAAATCCATTAGTCATCCATTCGATAAAAAATGCGTTTAATTTAATGACACTAAAACAGTGTAATGAGTCACTTTATTGGAATCTTTAATTTGATAAAGGCTATAATTTGCATTTAGAAAAATGTAGCAATCAAATAAATTAACTTTTAATATTTACTTAAAAATTGATAGTTTGATTTTTTTAATGATCCTATACTATTACTCAAAAATTCGTCAAAAATTATTAAACAATTATTTTACGGCATTTAATTCTTTTTTTTTATTTAAACAGGAATAGAATTGGGTTTCATATGTAAATTTACCTTTAGGAAAATATAGTAATAAAATAAATTAAAATAATTTTTAATATTTTCTTAAAAATTAACAGCCACATATAAGCTAGATGTAGTCAGAAATGTAAACTTATTTTTAAATGTTTAAGAGTTTTTTTTTTAAAAATTAATTTCATATAATTAAAAATGTTTGATTAATTTTTTTATTAGAATCTCAAATCAGTTGGAATAAGCCAATTTAAATGTAGGTTATCTTAACAGCCAATTTAAATGTAGTTTATCTTAACAAATTAATAAACTTTCTTCTTAGCGTTTATTTAGAAAGTCAACAGTTTAGAAGAAATTTTTCTGCTTTTTAATAATTCAGATGAATTTAATATGTTTTGTACGACGGCATTTAATTTACTTTTGCCTTAAACGAAGCATTTAATTCTACAAGAATGTTTTCTGGTGTAAATTATTTTTTCAATAAGTTTAGAGAAGAAATTTATTTATTTTTAAATAATCGTAAGCCGCTTTAGTTTAATCCATTTTTTTGGAAATATAGAATGAAAAGTATTACGTTTCTATAATCAGTTTGAGCTCAAGTGCATAAGTGATGAAATTTCATTATGCATATCACTACTCTCTACTAAATAAATCTTAATATGATTTTAATATTTTTAAAATTCAATAACACATTTTCTCCTCGGCTTACGACATGCGACTATCCAAACTTATGACCACAAAAAGATAAGTTTCAAAACCAAACATAATTTAATGTTGTATTTTTATGTATAGAAGGAAAAACGGAGTACATATTTTGCAATTTTCACATTATGTGAAATAATTGCTCGTATATAGATTGAATTTTTATATTTTATGTGTACATTTTATGTCTCGTTTGAATGGAAATAGAATTGATGAAGTTAACCGACGAACACTTCAATTTACGTCTAGCCGGTCATAGTGGAATACAGTTATAAATGGAAGAGGACTTATATATTACAACATAATTTAGTTTTTCAAGTCAACTGGAGGTCTTTAAAAAAAATTACGCTGATAGTCAGAAGTAAATCACGTCGTGTTTCTACTCGGATTATGTCCAGGGATACTGTCATTCGTTCTTTATATTGCCTATCTGGCACACTGAGTCCTCTTTTGCATTTTATGTACAGATTTTATGAACAAATTTTATGTTCCGTTTGAATGGAAATAGAATTGAGGAATTTGACTGACGATCACTTCAATTTATGCCTAGTCGGTCAGAGTGAAATTCGGTTATAAATGACCGAAGACATGTAATACAACATAATTTTTTTTAAAGCCAACTGGATGCATTAAAATAATTTGCACTTATAGTAAAAAATAAATCCCGCCGTGTTTCAATGCAGATTACATCTAGTGATGGCGTAATCAGCGTACTGTTTGTCCATAAGGAGATCTCTGGCCGACAGTCGTCTATGTTTACGGCGGGAGTTATAGAAACAGGTTACTTCAGGAAGAGTATATTTCGCAGAGGTAGAAATTCATTCAAGTTTCTTACGTTGGCGCGTTTAGCGCCTAATTGGCGGTATTGATATATTGCCTTTAATTTTCGAAAGCAAATTCGAAAAATAATTCACTGGGCTGAAAAACATTTGCGTACTTGGAATTTCGAAAATATATAATATTCCTGTTAGAATATTATTCCTGTTAGAATAATACAGAATTTCCTATCTGATTAGTACAGAAAGAACAGAGTGAATCAAATAGAAAAACTGAATAATTATTTATATGTCTAACGACTGCACAAGAAGAAAAAAAATAAGTAGAATCCAGCATGACAAAAAATTAATTTTTCTTTTTTTTTTTGTTTTAAATTTATGTAACTACTTAAAATCAAATTCTCCGCAGCAAACGCGAAGTAATCTGTATAATTCAACATAAAAATAATAACATAATAATCGTAATTATTTCATAATTTTTATAAAAGGTTGCTGTTACAAAGTAAAATATCCATTGTTAAATATGCTTAAAACCTCTCCAAAATAAATTTATTTATTTATTTTTGATATATATATACTATTTTTTGAAACTCAAAAGTAACAATTACATTTTATCAAATTTTAAGGATAATCAAAACTATGTTAAGCTGAAACTTTTGATTATCGACATATTGAATAACAGAAAACAAGAGCACATTACTGAAAAAATAGAAAATAACAAAAAGGCATCAAATAAATTTCGTAGCTTCAGGAAATAAACTAAATAAAATTTCTATTCTATAACTTACGATTAAACTAATTGAAATGAAACAAAAAAACAATTTTAAAATTCCCTTTTTATTTATAAAACACATTAATTATTATTAAAAGAGTGCAAAACTAGCAGAGATCGTGTGACAGTTGTGTACTTTCAATTAAAATAATTCTAAATCACTGTGACAAGATTCCGTTTCTTCTGAATCGGAATCCGATTCAGTACTTCCAATCTGAATTACTAGTTCTTCTAAAACCCCATCTTTTTCGCAATACGAATTTTCAGCATGTTTCAAGCAAAATTCTATAACATTATGCACAATTTTACTTGCTTGTGATTTTAAAGTCTCTCCATTCTTAAATCGGAAAGGCATTTTAAAGGATCTCAAAATTCAAGAGGCAAAAATTATTAAATAATGAAATGCAGTTAATATTAACCAAAGAAAATATTAATAAAGTATAAAAGAAGTAAGCTAAGCAAATATAAAGATACGAGCAACTGCGGTAAAAGCGAGAAGACGAATGAGCAATAGTATTTTTATCGCTTCATTTTTTCGCCAAGATAAAGAATACCCCCGCAGACTTCCGTTCGATTCCACCCATTCGAAATGGATCCTCCCTATCGACGCCTGTTTCTATAACGCCCGCCGTAAACATAGACGACTGTCGGCCAGAGATCTCCTTATGGACAGACAGTAGAGACATAGTTACTTCCACTGATACTGTCGTTCGTTACTTTCTATTGACTAACTTGAATTGCCACCTACTATAGATATGAAATAAGTCAATTACTATTTAAGTTGGTAAGTTTAATTGAGAACATTCTCCTGTTACTCATTATTCCCTTTTTTCAGGAAAATCTATACGCTTTTTCTAATAAAGCAAATTTCTTATCATTTTCTTTGCAATAACAGAATGCATATTAAGAAATACAGTGGGAGAAATTCAGTTCTCTCGAAAACTCTGAATATATTGCTTAAACGAAGAAATAGTTTTCTTACTTCTTTTGAGTATAACTACATGGTTGTTTAGCAATACAGTGGGAGGAATTAAGTTATTTCGAAAACTCTGAATATATGGTTTAAACGAAGAAACAGATTTCTTACCTTTTTCAGCCTCTTTTGAGTATAACCACTTGCTTGTTTAGAAATACAGTGGGAGAAATTAAATTATCTCGAAAACTCGGAGTATGTTGTTTAAACGAAGAAACAGATTTCTTACCTTTTTCAGCCTCTTTTGATTATCACCACTGGCATTTTTAGAAATACAGTGGGTGAAATTCAGTTCTCAAGAAAACTTTGAGTATATTGTTTAAACGATGAAACAGATTTCTTACCTTTTTCAGCCTCTTTAGAGTATCACCACAGGTATGTTTAGAAATACAGTGGGAGAAATTAAGTTATCACGAAAACTCTGAATATATGGTTTAAACGAAGAAACGGATTTCTTACCTTTTTCAGCCGCTCTTAAGTATCACCACTGACATGTTTAGAAAACACATCAGAAGGAATTATTTTCTTCTCTAGAAAATTCTGAATATATTGATTAATTGAAAAAACAATTTTCTTACCCTTTTCATTTCCTTTTGAGGATCAATGAATACATGATTAGAAATAAAGAAGACTTTTTTATTCATACAAAGGATATGATAAATAATATTAAAAAACATTTTTTTAGCTACAGAAGTACAAAATAAAGCAGTTGAGGCCATTTTCTATGCATCATAGTAATGTAGTTCACTGAATAAATACAAAGTCCTGCCTTTTCTAGATAAAATATTTTCAATGAATATTTAAGCAGTGTGGTGAATTTGAAATTCTGTATAAAATTATAGATAATCTAGACAAGAGAAAATAATAAAATTAGAAAATTGCACTTCATTTTATTTGCGCTTCATTCTAAATGTAAAATAATTACCAATTAAAATCTTTTCTAAGGTATAATTGGAATTCTTAGTATTAATATTACTAGTCACTTTATTCTTATGTGGGGTCCTGTATACAATTTTACACTAGTAATACTAAAATAGAATTTTATGAAATTTTAAAGCATCTAAAAAATAAATTAGTGTCACATGGCATCTGAAATATGCCATGTGAAATTGATACTCATTGAAATTGATATTGGTGGTTAAAAATTGGTCATAGAAAATAACTTTATCGATATATGGACCTCTAGCGGTTGGTCAGTTCAACTAATCGAGTTTGAATTTCAGATATAGTTATTCAGAGGCATGAGCTTGGGATTCTATGAATGGCAACAAAGTACCCCAAACCACCCATAGTTCAAAAGTTTATAAATGGTGGGAACTATGGGATTTTTTGAGTTCTCTCTCTCTCTCTCTTTCTATATATATATATATATATATATATATATATATATATATAATGACCAGAGTTATTTTGTGTAGATTTTAATTGGCTTTGAGTATGCTGTTAGTAATGTAAAATATTCGGACAACTTCGTAAATGACTCATCATCTAGCTCAAAGAGGGTGGAGATGGTAGGGGTTGAAATTTTCATTTCTCTATTAACTTTCCTCATATTGGGGATATAAAAAAGAGCTCAAATTAGCCAAATCAGCTGCTCATTAAGACAAACAAATTTTGTATTTAAAGTTTTTAGATAGCTTCAATATTTTAAAAGCTAGGTGCTGAAAAGTGTTTTGAAGCCCTAAGTTTGAATGTTTCTAACAACAATTTATTTTGCCATATAGTAGATGTAAGGGAATATATCTTCACCGTCCAGCTTGAAGAGATTAATTTTTTTATTTGTGCTTAAATTTTGCATAAGATATTCTTCTAAACTTAGTGAGCTAACAACGTTCATAATGAATGAATACATTTTGTATCACTTTATTCAAATGCATCGGCTTAAATATTCAAACAAAGAATGTTACTGTACAAATATGTCTTATTTTTTTCAAACGATTTCTTACAGATCTTGATAAATGCTGTTCTTTCTTTCTTGTATACAAAATATATATAGAGAAAATATTGCAATCGTCAAAAAATACTAACTAGAGATTTTGACGAATCTCCACTCTTAAGACCTTCTTGAGTTTAAAGAAACACATTTTTGGCATTATAACTGTCGCTGTGTCTTTCTGTTTGTGAATTTGATAAACCAAAAATGCTTGGGTCAAGACAAATAATATTTGATATAGATTTTCGCATCAAATTTGCAGATATCTATCAAATTTTAAAAGAATTCCATGCAAAGGAAGTCTGTCTGTCCGCATGACCCTTTACAAGAGAACACAATAACTACAAAATGGAAATAGTTAGATATATAAAATAGGATATGTGCGTTTAATATCTAGAATGTAGATCCATAACAAATTTAGATCTAAATTTATTAGGGAATTGATTCTCTGTGCTTTTGTATGAATGTTAAAGCGATATTTTAAAAGCCTAACAACTTAGGTAGTTAAAAAATTTTTTCTCAGTCTCTCAAGAGCAGATTAGTTTCAAATTTTGAACAACATATATTTGAGGGTTGACGGTCTATTGGTCTCATATTTTACATACATATAAACACGATAATGAATGATCGAATAAATGAATGATAAAGAAATTTGAAATGTAATTTTGTCACTGCAGTTGTAGGTTTATGTAAATTTTTAGTTTAAATCGATTTGAAAAGGATGTCCGAAATGCATAATCTTTCTTTCAGTATTTGTGCGTTAACCGCCTGAAATCGATTTTATGGCTAAAAAAATCAGTAAAACAGTAAAAATTCAGTAAAAATTCTAGATTATGCATAAGATCGATCTTCTGTAACTATTGTTCGTCAATGGCATACAATTAATTCAAATTTATTATTATTATTATTACTGTACTATGAAGCATAGTGCTTTCCTGTGTGAAAATAAAAATCAAAGTACTCGTGGCTTTTACTTCTTTTGACTAAGGCATTCAGGATAGTGGGGTTTATTAGAGAAAGTGCGACAAAGTTTTTGAAAGAAAACAGCAGCTGATTTTATTTAAATGGTGTTTTAACTTTTGAAAATTGTAGCAAAATTTTCCAATTAAAAATAATTGCGACTTTTTTTAAAAAAAAATTATTCAAATTTCTGATTTAGCTCTGTATGATCATGGCATTAAATTATACAAGGAACCGGCATCTTTTAGAATATTTGGACCTTCTAGAAGTCATTGCGAATAGCGATTAAAAATAGTCAGACGCTGGAGGATCATATACTATTAATACTTTAAGACTACTCATAGTCGTGAATCATGAATCGAAATTAACAAACAATTTTAGAATTTAATTAATTTTTTTAGGATTTTCCTTTCACATTCTCCTTTATTTATACAACAGAAATAAAACATCCTAAAACATTAATTATTTCCATATATTTTACAATACATGATAGAATATGCATTTTTGCATTTAAAGTACTTTATTTTCAATACAAAATATGTATATTTGTAAAGAAAGTTCCCACTGAGGTTAAACTACTTTTACTTTTAATCAATAAACTTTAAAAAAAAACTTGGCATTAGAATATAATTTTTTATTCAGTTGAATTCTTTTCACTTTTTTATGAAAAATTACCACTCATATTTTTTAGCTAAAAGTTTTAAAAGTTTAATTTTAAATTTCTGATATCATATTATTTCTAAATTATATAATTTCGGAAAATTAGACAAATAATAATATAATGTCATTATTACATGAAAATGTTTTATCTCAGAAACAGTCACTGTAAAACATATGAAATTTTGAAACAGAAGCCAGAGATTTTGTATAGCGTGCTGATACAACCTACAACAATTTATAAACAGATGTAGCTAACATAAATTTTTTCCCCATCTATAAAAAGTTTGAAAAATTTGACATACGTTATTTTGATATTATACTGACGACATGTTATTATTTGTCTAGAAATCATCATTATTTGAATTTTATTAATCTAGATGGAAAACATTATTATTTAACTTTTAAGAATTTAGCTACATTATAGATAACTAATTAACAGTTAATTTCGTCCGAAATAAAAAAAAATAATAAGTTCTGGTCAGTTCTAAAGTTATTAAAATTATTTTATTAAGAATTTTTTTAAATATATAGATGAGCTTTAACCACTTAACAGTTTTATTTTCTTTACTATCTAATAAGATGACACCTTCTATTTCGGGAATATTTTCTTATTTTGATTCGAATGGAAATCCATCGAATACTTTACTTATCTACGAATTCAAAGTGATTTTCATATTGAATTATAATTGTTATGAATGTTTTATTTCTTGTTTACAACTATCAAAATTCTATAAATCGATGTACGTACAGCATACGGGCAAAACAGTTAAGTGGTTAAGATAAATATATTTTTTTAATTAATTAAATTTCAAATGATTTCAACGCTTAATTTCAAAATGATTAAAACGCGGTTGCATTAGACTAATATTAATGTTCCTTTAGACCTTCTAACCTTTAGATTTAATTTTAGAGGCACGCTATGTAATATTTCACTTTTGTTTGTAAAAGAAATGCGTTCTTATTAAACCGTCATAAAGGTCAACAAACAACTTTTCAGAATTCATGCATTCATTTACACGCACTTGGCAGCCTCAAATATTTAATCTGAAATATATACTAAAAATAGAAAAAATTACAATTATAAAAGACTCCCCCCCATTTTTTTTTATTTAGGAGCAAATATCCAAGCAATCAGTTTTTATTATGCTTGGGCGAAAGACTCTGTATTTCAATCTAGAGAAAATGAAAACGCCCACGTAAATATAATATTGATTAACACTTTGATATTATACTCTTTGTATTGCCTATTTTAGGAAGAAAGAAACAACGTGTATTTTAATGGCCCCTTCTCTAAAAAATAGTCTGTCTTTTAATATGTTGGTCGCGGTTCCTTTATAGAATCAATACTCCCCGCAAAACACCTGCAATGCATAACGAATGTGCAAAATATAGATTATCTTTTGAAAAGATATGATGGAGTACGACTCCTTCCCCCAAAAGCTCTTTAATTCATATCGTTGTAGAATTAAAAGACCAATTTTTTCTTCCTATCGAGGGTCCAGATTTTTGAAAGAAAAAGGCGTGGCGTAGATTTGACAAGGCCGTAAAACTCCTGAACTGTTTACATCATTTCGCGTGACGTGAATGTTGTTCATCCGAAAGAATTCCTTTTTTATCAGTTCCCGTTTTATCAAAATAATTTTCTAGATTACGACAACTAATTATAGAAAATTCGATGGAATGATATATTTTTTTAACCTGGAAATTTGTACTTCAATGGATATGATACAGAGGGTATTTTTAAATTCTGGAGAATATTCATGAGATCATTTTAAACGGCATAATGTATGCTCAGTTTTTTTCTACAAAATGTTTTTTTCTGATGTTTGAGAACGTTTATGAGATCTTTTGCAAAAGCTTAATACATCAATAGACTTTTTTTTCAACAAACCAAGCAGTTAATAAGAAAAATACAAGTATTATTGTGTAGAAGACTATATTTTTTGTTGTCAGAAATCATTACTCATCATTGTAAATATACGAGATGTTAAGTTAATAAGGATGCCCGTTGTTGTAGTGACCTTGTGGATGAGTCGTAGCATTATGACCAGCCGATTGCAAGTTCGGTTTCCGTTTCTCTCTACGATTTGAGTTTAGTCGGTACGAAACTGGTGTTTACAGTTTCAAGCTGAAGATTCAAAGCTACGACATTACAGTTTTGAGAAAACTGAGAGAACGGAGGGCTGTCTTATGTATAAACTGTATTTATCCACTTTAGTCGTTGGTGACATTGTAGTAAAGTCATTGTTTTGTGATAGCAGGATCGTCGATTTGAGAATTCATTTCATTTACAATTCTGGTTTGGCGTGGAAATTTGATGGAGTGGGGGATTTTCTCCGGGTTTCTCTTCATCAGATCACTACGATACAAAATTGAGAAGTCAGTGCAGTTCTCATTTTATTTCTGCTTCCGTTGATTATGTATATAACGAACAGAAGTGCTTACCCTAAATATTTCTAGTTTACTCTCCAATAAATTCCTTTGTCCCGTATAAAATTGTTTGGCCTGGGCAAGGTAGAGAACGCTGTAAGTGCTCAGATATTTATTTCGCACCTGGGAATTATGTGCTTTGTCGTATGGTAAAGAAAACCAGTACTTCTGTATTATTAGCATCGTACAATTGGCATACAACAGTTACGAGAAATCCTGTCAGTGTGTTATTTTAAGCGATTTTTTGGCGGTTAATCGCTGGTCTGAGGTTAACCGTTAAATACTAGAAAACTGAAAAAAATATTTTAAATGCTTTTTTATAAAGCGACCGATACCAAAATTTGACCTAGAACTGCAGTTGTAGTCTCAAAATCACATATCAAATTTCATTTATTGCTTTTATGAGTTATCCTGTGTACACGACAGACCAACGGACGTTGAACTCTTTTGAAAGATTTTGTTAAAAATTACATTGGAATCTATATTTTAGATGCTAATTCCGTGCACCAAATTTTATCTGTATAATTCTTTTCGTTTTATTAATATGGTGACCATTTTTATTCGAACAGTAGGCATACAGACTTTCCTTGATTAAACTTCGTTCAAAAATTGATAGTTATCTACAAATTTGGTGGCAAGACCATATACCATATTCCCTCTGCCTCAACGGTTTTGAATTATTGCGTTCACATACAAAGAAACATAATTCTAAAAGTTTTCGGACTCGGGAAGTTAGAAACGAAGATATTTTGTCAAAATCTCTAGATTGGATATTTTGACTATTACAATACTTTCTCTTTGTTATGTTGTTGTTTGTTTAATTTGTATTTTAGAAAATAAAAAAATGATAACTCATGCAATTTTTGCTTATAAAAAGATATTTCAGCAGAATGTTTGACTATATCAATATATTTAGTAAACTTTAAAATTTCTTTCATTTTGCTAATTTCATTTTTCTTTATCTGTTACAGTGCTTATAATCATCACCGTTTAAAAATCGAAGATATTGTACCAGAAGAGTATGATGGATTACGGACTCCCAGAACTGAAAGTAAATGCATTTTATTGGCGTAAACATAGTTAATAATGAACCACTTGGCAGTATTGGTAAAGTTAACCTACGAATTATCAAGCCCATTTAAATAATCTAGAGTATGAAACCAATATATATGAAAATAATATATGGTTTAGCTATAATTTAGTTTTAGACGCCAATATCAGATATTTTATGCAACAACACCTAATGCTGAAATTAAAAGCTATTTAGTTTCATGGAGATTTTTCTACATTCCTGGGACATACTATAATGAAATTTCTAATTCAGTTTGATTTATACTTCTAGCGAATTCATAAGCTTACATATTTTGAACTTGATATATAGAAAATGTGACATCTTTTATTT
>JAOUZG010022948.1:293376-325041 GCA_026289955.1 Argiope argentata
CACACACACACACACACACACACACACACACACACACACAGTCTTTTGTTTTCAGATATTTATAAGGTTATTTGTTAAAGCTTATGATATGAGAGTTTTATGCATTTAAGAGGCTTCAAATCATGGAAATTTGCTTAGGGAAGATTAAGTTATTCTCAATTATAGCAAAATATGAGTGCAGTAAGTTTACAGGTTATTTCATGAATTTATATCTATATTCGTTTAAGTTTATGGGCAAAATGCGTAATGCGATTTGAAATAGAAACTACAGAAATGGAACTGATTGCAGTTTTCAAGTAACTAAACAATTTTCAACTAATTGAGTTACTCAATAAATGTGAGAAGGCTACTCAGCTTTTCTGAACACAGTTTTACCTGCATTCAAGAAAAATGAGATCTAACAGATGTTTGACGACTAGAATAAAATGCCAAGATGTCAATCTCTGAAAACACGATGATCATGCAAGAATTGATATTTACTTAAACAAATTCAACCTCATTGCAGAATCATTTGATTCTAACTCGAAATGAAATTCTACCTATTCCAAATTGATATGTTTTTATAAAGATCTAAACATTGTAAAAAAATGCTAAGCTAAAAATTTGGCTGATCTTATCATAGATGCATATTACTAATTTCCAGTTGTAAAATAACTTTCTATTTTACGGCCAAATCGGCATCCACTTTATGATTATGAGTTAAACAAAAGGACAACACCTAAAAATATTCTTTTAAAACGAATAAATAGAAAGAGCGTATAATAGATGCATATTATTCTTTTTCAGAATGAACTTTGAAATAAGTTTCTTTTTAATAGCCAAATTGACACCTATTTCTTGCTTACGAGTCAAACAACAAGATAATATCCAAAAATATTTTTTTAAACGAAGAAACAGGAGGTATGTTCTCCATGTTCTAATCTATATTAAAATTTATAGTCCATTTCGACGAACCATCGATTTATATATTATTCACTTTCCTAATTTTTTTATAAATATAGCAAATTTCCGGAGGTGATATTATAGGACAGCGGAGTTAAACTATCAAAAAAGTGTTAAGACGTAGCTCCAATATGTTCGAGGATGGGAATAAAATATTGATAGTTAGTAGTATAATATATACGTTAACTCTTTTGAATAGAATGAAAAACGATTTTTTAGTTTTCCTTTTTAATTCGAAGATGGGAAAAATTGATTTTCATTGGGGTACTGAATTATCTTTTATTCTGTTACTTTTCACCGTCTGGAACACATTCTAAATCTGAGACTTCAGGGACTATTCAGGTATACACTCTAATGGTGGCGAAATAATTAATTTCTAAACTGTTATATATAGGCTAAACATTCTGATGGAAAATGCTTTAAATGACGTAAAATTATAACATTTTATTTAATATTATTGGATTTAATAAATGAAATTCTGAAACATTATGAAGTTTAAATTTTAACGAAATCTCTTGGCCCTATAAGTTATATTTAGTAAAATATGCTTAAAATATTAATATTTATAAAACAAGCTGGAAGGCAAAGATAGAGTTTTTTACATCTAAGTTAGTATCTGGCAACATAAATTGTTGTTGTTAGAAACATTCACAGTTAGGGCTTGAAAATCTTTTTTCAACCCCTAACTTCTAAAATATTGCTGTCATCGAAAAACTTTATAAACGAAAGTTGTTTGTCTCAATCAAGCGTTAATTTGCCTAATTTTTTTTCTATCTTCAATATTAAGAAAGTTAAAGCGAAATGAGACTTTCTATCCTCCACCATCTGCACTCCTTTCAGTTAGATAGACCATTTACGAACTCGTCCACGATTTTTGCATTTCTAACAACATATTCCAAGGAAATTAAAATCCAGACAAACCGGCTCCAGTAATCTTGTTCACAACATTTACACAAACACACACACCTTTGAATGAAACATGGTTTTGGATTCTAGGAACCATGATCGGTGAAGAACTGAAAAACGAATTTTCACGCAGTCTTGTCATGAAAACCATTGCCATAGGTAGTCGTCTTATAGGAATCTACCTAAAAGAAAAATTCCAATACTCTGTGACTAATACTGATTGAGTTCTGAAATTTTAAACTGGCGCAGTTCAACCAGTAATGGCTCTTGTGCCAAAAAGAAAACAACAACAACTAACCAACTGAACTTTTAAACATCACTGTTTTAGAAGATAGGGGATCATTTGAATGACTGTTTTGAAGAACATTTGCTAGTCCAAACAACAGTTCCTTTTTATGACTGTTAATAGATCTAATTTTATTATAAATATATAGAGATACTCAAAAATAACTTTTTACATCATTAAAGCCTTTTCTGCCACTGAAAGCATTTGCATAGACTTGCAAAGCATTAGACTTAGAAATCAACTATAGTTCTCAAAGAATGGATACCTTGAAGATTTTTCAACTAAATGCCATATTGAACTAAGGTACTATCTATGTTTGTGACTAGATTACTTTAGAATAATGGATGCACTTCAACCACATCATTGGAGAAACATTGAATAATGTTTTACAATTTATTTAATCGGCATTTGTTGTTTTTATTACAGTTTATGTGACTTGGTAGAGGCCACCAAAGAGAAATCGCGCTTTTCGTTTTACCTGTATTCCTTACATCAGGATGAGTAAATGAACTCCATAAAAAGAGGAATTTTTGGTGGAAAAAAGGAGAAGTACTACAATAATTTAATAGCACTTCCTACATTTTAATTTCAAGATTTACGAAATTTTTTAAGCTTTTAAACAACTTAGGAGTAAAAGTATGAAAGGAGATAAATACCAGAAATTTTTCTTTTAAACATGAAACTGTAATTTTTATTTTCAATTAACTGATCAGAAGAAAGGTTCAAATATTTATTTATGCTAGTTAAGACATGAGATATATAGAAATGGTGATTATGAATAAAAATTAAAGCAACCTATAGCGTTGATTATTTATTCATTTATTTAAAATGAAAAAGTTCATTATAGAGAAAATATTTTAATTAAAGAATGCATTACAAAATGGGAATCATGTATACAAAGAAAATTAAAAAAATTTACGTAGAAAATTAATAAATTATTATTATATATATGAGGCATTTTTATATTTGTACACATAGATCTAAAAGAATTACAAACGTACTAAAAATTAAAGAGATGCGAACTTTGAATCGCTAAACTAATGCAAAATGTATAAGAGATTTAACAAATGAATATATTTAATTTTAAAACTATTAAAACACATTAAGAATTTAAAAATCGGTTATCATGAATCTTAGAAATATTAAACATATTATAACAGATATTAAACAAATAAAACATATTTATAATATGAAACCTAAAAATTAAAAAAAAACCGCATTCATAAATTAAGTTATTTGATTTTAAAAATGCCAAAGAAGATATTAAAAATATCAAGTTTTCAAAACACTTATTGGATATATATGTAAACATATTTTAGTAGTTGAGTGGCCAAATAGAAGAAGAAATTTTTAAAACTTCGATTTATTTCGCCATGGAAAGCATAACTTACGTGAAAAGAATAAGTGGTAAGAAATACAGTCTACATTGGTCAGTCTACATACTTGTCAGTTTACATCACGACATAAGTGCAAAAAGAGATAAAAACTTTTCCCTTCAGTAGTTTTACAATGAGATTTAGATATGGATTTTTTCTTTCACGTGTAGTCTTAGGTATCTTTAAAAGAACGTTGTAAGCATCAGAAATTTTTATTCCTTCTCTTGGAGCGAGAGAAAATGCTGAAGTGAGGCCTTTTATAGAGCACGTGTACAATTAATTAAATTAAAAAAATGGAATTGGATCAGGAAATAAGAAATCATTTTAGAATGAAGTTAATATGAGCTAAATAAAGATAAAAACTTGAAAATTAATTAAGACTTAAATTAGATTAAAAGGTATCATTACATATTTATATATTTCTCATTATATTATATATACCAAGAATTTGTCTCAGTATTTAAAATTGACCGGTTCTCAAATAAATTACAGAGTAAGAATTAATTGAATTGCTTTTAATTGAATTAGAATAATTTTAAGACAGAAATAGCAACAGCAGCTCTTTATTCTTGGGAACTTTATAGTTCTCCCATTTGTTCATCGCATAAAAGTTAAAGTGAAAAGATAGCTAAATTATTAACGTTTAACTACATTCTTAACGTTAATGAGTCTCTGAATTTCTATTCTTATTTTGACGTTTTCATTCCCCTCATTCCATTAAAAAATTATCTAAAAGTAGACAAAATACATCATTCATGAATTATTGTCTCGGTCATTCATGGAATATTAACACCCTCATTAAAAAGAATTGAATATTTTATCTATCTTTGTAATTTTGCTTGAGCTAGTAAATAATTTGACAACATAACAAACAGTACCGTAGAGAACAGTTAATTAAATTTCTTTTTCAAGCCACACCTATTTTCTGAACTTCTAAAATCTTTAAAATGCCATCAGAGGACATTTAATATGATGAGGTAAACTGAGCAATTATGAGGATTTTTATTGCTATAATATTACCCATATTAATATTAAATACCCATATTAATTTGTATTCATTTATTCGTATAAATACTCATATTTATAATTATTCATTCACTGTTTAATATGAAATCAATATCATACTAAATCTATTAAAATTTAAAGCGAACAACTATTTGAAATTTATTTTCAGTTTATTTCAAGTGATTTTGCATAGTTAAATATTAATAAAATTAATTTTATTACAGAAAATTGAAAATCTCCAATCAATTTTCATTAAAAAAAGGAACAAATTAAGTGATTAATTAAATGCATGTCCTAGAATTTTTTTTGTCAAGAACTGCTCAATGAAGAAAAATACATTATTAACAAATTTAGGAATATTTGCATCACTGAAAGCACTGTGTCATGTAACAATTTTTTTTATTTCCATGAAAAAAAATTCAAACTACTTTTTGAAAACCAATTTTTTAAAGCAGCTAACGATATTTTATTCCTTAAACCTTCGCTAATATCATCTAATAGGTACGTACTGTGATGCGATATAATTTCTATCAAGTGATGATTCGCCAAATATGATTCAATATATCAATTAGAACCTTATGAAACTAAAATGGAAGCTGTTTCTCAAAAGAAAATTCATTTTTTCCCCTATCCAAAATGACATTTTAGCCTAATTTCAAATATAATCCAACGATTGGCGGAGCTTGGAGATGAGATTGTACTGCGACGAAGCCTAATTAAGGATTTCTCCTTGTGAAGTCTTAAATTGCAATCGAACAGGCAGATATTTTTTAATTCAATCATAAATAATGAATATAATATATTTTCATTCAATTTTCACAATTCAGAAAATGAATAGTAAAAAAAAATATAAATAGAAACAGAAAAAAAGATATTGTAATCCCATGTCGACGCAATGTAGTCATTTTAAGCCATTTCGACAACATGTTGCTCATATTAAGTAGTTTAAATATACTATACTTTTCATTCAGAAATAAGTTTTTAAAGCTTTTTCGTAGTTCTTATGTATTAAACAATAATTTATTTTCTTTCTTATGTGGAATTTTACAAAATTTATTTGCAATGATGATGAATGAAATGATTTGCAATGAAGATGTATTTATTGACAAAAACACGATTGAATTCAATGAAGATTTAAAATTCTCTTTTTTAAATTTGTAAAATAAAATTAATAGATTTGAAGAAACAAACAAAATTGTTAAAGCATGAAATAGAGATTTAAATACTATAAATAAATCATAATGTTTAGCACAATGTGAAATATTTTGTTTTTAATGAATGTTTAAGAATGTTCTTTTTTCCATAGTTATTTAGTTTAATTGGCTTTTAATGTTTTCCACTTTTACAATTTTGCTTCCATCTTCAAAATTTTAATAAAACATTCTTTTAACTTATAATAGATTTTATGATTCTTGATATTTATTAATTTTATCCCAGAAGACGCATGGCTCATGGAATTAAAATTTAGTTACATCTAATCACTTAAGCTATAAAAATATTGCAATGTTTCGGGAAATGAACCCAAAATGAACAAATTTTCAAAACTCTAGTGCATCATTAAATGAGGGAAAATTAATAACAAAGTTTCATATTTGCAAAATTTAAAACCTTAGAAAAGATTTAAATATAAGAGCAAAAAGTTAGCAGAGCTTTGAATTATTTAATTGTCTATACCGCTTCAAACCCGTCTGAAACGCGTGTAAATTTAATATATCTCCAAAGAATCTTATGGCAACTCTTTTTACTTATTAATGTTTTGGTTTCCTTTATTTTTCTATAAAACCAAAAAAATAATTGGTATGAATTTGTGATAATTAGACTGAAAAGAAAGCTAATAAGACTGAAAGAAAGATCATAATTCATCAGATGACCCATCCTTAATTTATGCAATTACGATCTAGCTCCGATCCCTAAATACACATTTTAGTTGTTTCCTTGAAAGAAAAATGACATTAGTTATGTTTCATGTTCACGAGTTTCAGTTATCCCTAAAATTCCATAGACAGCTGATTTTGACAAAATGGACTTGTCTAAGTGTAATTTTCATCTTGAAGTTAATAGTTAAATATAACAATTTTTTTTTCAAATATTGTACACCAGTTTATATAAATAAATATAATCGGATGTTATAATTTAAAATGTTTTTATTTTAATATTTATTTAAAGTGAGACTGTAAAAGCAATAACTAACAGCTGTCATCAAAGGCATAAATGAGAAAAACAACATAAAATTTGTGTTGTTTACATCGTTGTTAAAACATCATTATTGTAATGGTTTACGTCAAATAGATAACATCTGCAGTCATGCAGATGTTATTAACGAAATTAAAGAATAGTACTGAGTTACTAAATTGCTTGCATTTATTTCGCAGTATTTTTGCTTTCTATCCATTATCAGGCATTGGTTTTTATCAACTCTCAAAATTTCACAGAATTTCGTCTTACTTTGAAATAGTATTATAGATTGTGTTATAGATTGTCATTTTAATGCCAAAACATTCTGCGAGATACAATAGTTCTACCTATAAACTTCTTACTGATATCATGTTAAATTTTCATAAATGAACTGGGATTATAGTTGCTAATGAATTTCCGATTTTTTTCTTAAATTCTGAAATAAATATGCTATCTCAAACTGAATAAAATATACTTTATGTCTGGAAATTTTAGATAAAATATTATAATAAATACGGAATTTACTAAATAAAACAAAGATCATACTTTATTTCTTAAAATGCGTGGGGGAAACGATTAAAAAAATTTCATGGAGAAATATTCGTTTTTCTTTTTGTTTCAAAAATCATCCATAGAAGCAACAAATTTGCAATACTTATGTTTCTTTTTCTAATAATAAATACTGAATACAGTTTTTACATTATTATGAGGCTTCTACTTCCTTTTTTTAATTATTTTTTCCTCTAGTTTTTCTTTGGATTTTTACTAGCTTAACCTAACGCATCTTAATTACTTTATTTTTTTAGTTTAATCTTTCATTAACTTTTCTTTATTTATTCCCTTTTCTTATCAAAAATCTCTCTGCTATTTTAATTCCCATGGATACTTTTAAAAAAACCTCTAATGTGAGACTAAATTAAACTAAAGCACATTATTCTGCTTTCTTATTCTGGCGGTTGAGTTTTCAACTGTCTGACAAATTATTTGAGATTTTATCTTATTGAAATTAAGAGGTTTTATCAATTTAATTTTAAGAACAAATGCCATAAAATTATTTTTAAACAGGTATTCAATGCATGTATTCGTTGTTTTAATAAGTTTTCAATATTTTAAATATTATCAGTTCGTTTTTTCAGATATTATCAATTTGAATCATTAAATTTCAATACTCATTGAATCATTAAATTCAATGCAATTTGGTTTTCTCTTTAATACAGGATATCTATTGAATTCAGTTGCCATATGGATTTGAGACTTTTTCCTCATGATACTCAAGAGTGTGACATGATAATAATGAGTTGTAAGTTATTCTGTCTAATATGAATAATTAATTTTATCCATGCTCTCTAAAAGAATTGTGTGTTTATAACTTGTTGTAATTTTTTAAAATTGATTTCAACAGTTTATTTATTATATTAAGTTTCTAACATTCAAAATATGTTATAGACACACTGTAGTCAAAATTTGTAAGATATCAAAGCTTTTCAAATGATCTCTTTTTAGTTTGTAATCTGTAGATTTAAAATTCTGATTTAACAAATAAGGACTGTATATGATTCCAGTATTCAATTAAAGTAGTTTTATGTGAAATCAGATATTTTGATATTTTATAAAAAATGTTTAAGACATCTTCTCAAACTCAATTAGCTCAAAGAAACTGCCATGCGATAATAAATAGGTAATTGAGGTAATAAAAAAGTGTTAGCTGCCACTATGAACAGTTTTTTTGTATTAAGTTTTAGATTCATTTATGCGTTTTCTCAATTTTTAATTTTTTTCATTAATGCGCTAATTATTGAAGGATTCTCTATAATTAGCATGAGTATTAGCCTTAGCCGCTAATCTATGAAGTAGATATTGGACGTGCAAATTATAATTAGTAATAAAAGAAAAATAAGAGAATAAAAAAACATTATCCATAAAAAATTAAATTTCAGTTACTGTTTGGAGCAGCAATAATAATTAAGTTTTTTTGCAAAGAGTTTTATTCAACTGTATGTATTTCCTTTCATTTCCGAATTATGTTATAAAGTCATCAAAATAGGATCAGGGATTTCTATCTCAAAGTTATTTTCAATTACTATTTGCTTACGCAACGCTCTTGAACAGGTCTTAATACTTTTAAAATGAAACAAATTACTTCATATTTATATGCAATACTATTAAAACTAAATATTACATTCAAACCAATTTATAATAACATAGTTTTCTAAAATTAACAGAATAATAGAGGCAATGAAAACATATTGAATAACAGAACTTTTATGACACCCGGCTTAATCAGATATATTTTATTAGATCTGAAATGAATTCAGTAATAAAATAGCAAAAATAATTGCATTTTATGTAGCTTAAATAGAATCTATCATCACTAATAAATTAAAAAATTATTAAATAATCGATGATCGTTATCAATATTTTAAACGACATTAATTCATTTTGGTGTATTGAATTCAAATAATAACAATTATATTTTTTAATTGTTACTTTTATTTCTTAGATAATTTTTCATTTCCAATATTTTTTTGCTGCAAATTATTGAAAAAAAGTCAAGATTTGCTAATATACACAATACAATTAAGGTATCAATGCTCTAAAAATGGGTTTTAACCCCTTGACATACGAATTTATTTAACTTTCTAATTAAACACACCCTATTTTGGTACTTTATTGTTAATTTGATTTTTTAAATAATGCATGGAACATTTGTGATATTAAAACGTTTCGAATTGATTCGAAATTCTGTGGCTTAGTTGCATACTTGAAACTAAAAACTCAGTAATTCGATGCGCGTGTCGAACACGCCATTGTATGCGAAGGTGTTATTCAAGTTATCACGTATTTAGAAGGCACTGCTATACTAAATATGTTTAACACGCTAAAAAGTATTTTTGTTTCAACTGTTCAAAAGTATATTTTTAAATGACTGGATTTCTGAAATAAAATAAAAATAGAACTTATATTTCTTAATTTTAGCTGCAGTTACAAGAAAAGTTCTTAAAATTTTATGTTTTTCTTAAGATAATTTATATATATTTTTTCAAAACAACATTAGAAAATTTGTTACAAAGTTACATTTGTTGAGTTAGCTTTGGTAGTTTTGATACGTCAGTACACTGGAAAATTTATGTAGGATATATATTTAAAAAATGATTTAATTTTATCGATTCAAAGAACTATGAATAAAAATAGACTGTGGTTTGTTGTTCATTTCTTGAGAATAAATAATAATTGCAGAATATTAACCCTTTGCACTCGGAAAAGTAATTCGATGCATAATTATTCAATATACAAGCGCCTTTTTATAGCTCCAAATTCGTGTGTGTGTATGTTTAAAATTGAATTTCTCCATCTTTTTACTATTCTGTAGGTATTTTCAATAATCAAATTGAAAAATAAATAAACAAAACGTCAAAATGAAGCGCCGTCTTGAATGGTGCCCAAGAGGCACCATCGAGTGCAAAGGGTTAAGAACTGAACTGAACGCTTAATATTTTGTAATTTCTGTATTAATACTCAAGAGATCTTGAAAATTAACACCATATTTGAATTATTTTACGGAAATTATTAATATATAGCCATAAAATTTATTATTTATAAAACAGAAATTTGTTTAAATAAACTAACGAATATTAGTATACACTGAGTTCTATTAGGATAATTACAAACAAATACAAAGATAACATGTACATTTTTGAAATACGTATATTATTTCACTTATTTCACTTCAGTTTAATAATAGGTAAGGAATAATAAATAAGTTTTTTAAAGCAATATATATGCAAATACTTAATTAATAAAACTTGATGGAGTAATAACTATATTTTAAATGCATAAATTAATTCTTTTGCTACAAAAAATCTTAAAGAAATCTTCTCAAGATTAATGTATATAAAAAATTTCTATTTGAAATGAATTTTTGTTATCAGGTGATATTTATGAATCAATAGAAATTGAAAAATACAGAAATTTCAATATCTTTAAATTGATGAAATAATTGGAAAGCAAGAATATTATATTAAATGTTGACAATGAATTTAAAGGTATAATACAATTTTGAATGATAGAAAACCTTATTTGAAATTAAATATTTCTAGTTAGGTTATAAAAACTTTATCAATTTACAATTATAAGCAAATTGCAATATCTTCATGTCTAAATACTAGCATTTTACTAAACCGTTTTATTATTGAAATGACACAACGGGAATACTAGACAAAATGTGTAAATACCGACTTTGAAAAAGTTTATTTTATTAAAAAATGCCAACAAAATTTGATACATCAAGATGACACTTTATATGAAAACCTCAGAAATGATATTGGTCTAAATTCTCTAGTTACAAATGATGTACTTTGATAATTTTCCTATTATTTTTTTATTTCTTTTATGAAAATAAATGTAGAAAAGGAATTCTTGAATTCAAAACAATTATTTCCTTCAAAATTTTTCGAATCGTGGACTGCTCTCAAATACGATGATTTCTTAATGATTAATAAAGTAAGAATCAAAATAATTTACGATTGCTTTAATTAACTGAATTCAAACCAGCATTCTTATTGAATTTTTGGAATAAAGAACTTTAAATTACAAGTAAATTAAAAATCAAAATCTTTTATTATTAATCGAAAGATAGGTAATGTAAAAAGGAATGATAGTAAGATTTGGTAGGATGTATTTAATCTTAATAAGAAATATTTATATTGACACTTTCGACCTTGCAGATAAACAATTTATATTTTGAGCTCAGTATATATGATAGTCAATTGCAAAATGATAACTAAAAATGCAATAACGATGAAGGTCACAATTCCAGTAAAAAGCATGATATAGAAAATGTTAGTTTAATAAAATGACAGCATTTCGGATTTTTCCCATATAGTCTGTAATATTTACGAATCTTTTGGACTATTCTAATACCATAATTGCGTATTTTTCCCATATAGTCTCTGTGTATTTTTTATTATTGTGCATTTCTCCCATTTTGAATATTTTCCCCATATAGTCTGCAATATTTACGAAACTTTCAGACAATTAAAATACGATAATTGTGTAATTTTCAGGTAAGTTTTACTTTTTCCTTTTAATTTAGTGGCTCATACAGAGGATGAAATGAAACTTATATGGGATAAAGACAGGAATATCACTCAGGGAGAACATATCGTTCTTCCCCAGTTTGAAATAATAAAAGTGTCCAGTAGTGACTGCAAGAAAGGTAATATAAACGCCTTATATTTAAATCATACATATTTTTTCCATAAATACCATGTAAAATTGGGTTTCTTAAAAAAATTTTCATTTGCCATACATATGGCAAATAGTTTTGTGAGTTCAGTTTTATTCAAAAAAAATTTCATGACCCCAAAACTGGAAAATCAATAAAAAATAACGCATTAATTTATAATAAATAAAGGAAAATTCCATTAAAAACGTATATGGGATACGCGTAACTTTTATTGAAATGCTTAATGTCTAGATTATTTTCTCAATAATTCTTGTTTAATAATACTAAAGAATTAAAAAAAAGAAGGGAAATTTTATACTAATCTAATATGCAAGATTTTATCATGATCCTAAAAATAAAAATTCAGTTTAAAAATTAAGCATTTGTTAATAATAAATAACGAAAAACAATTTAAAAATGGATTTCGATTTCAACTTTTATATAAACGCTCCATACTAGGACAGAAGATTTCGTTATCCCTCTATTTTTTCCGCTTACGCATCAAGGGATCACGGAATTTAGTTTAAGAAGTATTGATATAAACAAACTTACCAGTAATGGCCTTGATAAATCTGATGTGAAGATTTCGTTATCCCTCCATTTTTTGCATGACCCATCAAGGGATCCCGGATGGCGAACCATTAAGAAGCATTGATATAAACAATCTTAATCTATAAGATTAACCAAAGAATCTACGTGCATCTGTATGTCTTAAACATCCATTAGGCGTTCAGAGAGCATTACAAGAATTATTTGAACTGGAAAACCCACGTGCGCCTGCAATCTTTTAAGTACCCATCATGAACTTTAAGCACATTGTAAGAATAACTTCAAGATGAACTTAAAAATCGAGATACATATGTACTCCTTTAGTGTCAGTTAAGTGTGTCGATACTGCTTCGTTCAATAGTGGGAAGATTGTCAAATCTACACAGGAAAAAGTGTCTGTTAAGTGTTTAAAGCACATTATTCGAACAAAGAGGACGGCGTTATCTAGCTGCTGTTATATATACATGATTTATCAAGGAAATCATTCTCGGGAGTGTTTTTGTAGGCGTGGTTTCCAAAATTCTTACAGAATGTATCCTGCCTTTCCCTTTCTATATTCAGTATTAAGACAAAAATAGTCTTCTCCCGTTAAAATTCCCGAAATGATTATAATTCTACTTCTTAAACAATTTTTATGCGTTTCTTTATGTCATTCCTTCAAAAATATAAAACTACTAAACCAACCTTCCCATTTATATACTGCATACTATATGCATATTATACTAAATTTCTTATTTCTTATTTCTTAAATTTTTTTAAATCTTGCTTTGTTCAAGAAAGAATTTTTTTATTTTAGTTATCTTTTATTAAATAATTACAATTAATATTAATAATTGATCAAAAAGTATTGATTTTTACAAGAATTAAACTTGCCTTCATTTTCACAGGAAAAATATTGAAATCCTTGCATTTTATCGAATCAACTACTGCCAGTTAATTTCAAGTTGCATTACAAACTGCTAAAATGCAATTTAAAGTATTAAAAATTAATTAATTAAATAATATTTAAAAAACTGTATTAGCATTAAGTGTCGTCCACTACAAGTTAAAAAAATGTATTTAAACTTGAAAGTATGAATTAAAATTATTTTAATAACGATTGAAAATTCGAACAGGACATATATGGAGAGAGTGTGAACTAATAGTAGTTACTAAAAATGAAGGAAAAAAATCAGTTTCAGGTAGACTGATTGATATATTAATGCTTAAAAAGTAATACTCAAATGTTCTCGACACATTTTTCAAAAGAAAGCAAATTATTTTTATAAAATCATCAATTATTTAAAAAAATCTTTACAAAGGCATGTTTTTTATTGGCATATAAAAAAGAAGAGAAATTTCTTTCAGATTTTTGGAAACATCTCTCTCTTACAACCTGATGAATTTTTTAAACGTTGAAAATACATTAAATAAATCTCATTGAGATAATACACATTTCAACGTTCACTGATGAGAATCAAAATATGAAAAGATATATTCGGAACAAATCAAATCTACTATCCAGGCTTTCATTAGAACAAATGGACTAAAAATAGAAAGCTCATAAAATATTACTCGATATTCGATCAATATTATTTTACATTCCATACATGTATTATATTTTAAGAGGTGAATTATATGGTCGATACCTCTTTTACAAGATATTTCATTTTTACTCTTACATTTTATCGTAGGTTGAAAGGATATTGATGTGGATTTTCAAAGAGAGCATTTTTTAATACACTGCCTAATGAATGCTTCATGAATAAATGAAAAGATTTTTAACATTCGATATATGTAATACTGTTGACAAAATAGTAAGGATAATAAAAATACAATTAGGGTATTTATGATCATTATCAAGCGATAACGCCTATAGGGATTAATCAATTAAAGATTATAATGATTAGTTGGTTATGTATGCATATTTTATGTTTTGTATTTCATCAAAAATCTTGCTTAGCGTTAGAAAATTTCGATTACTGGTTATTTGAAAGAGCGCAAAGCTATCTTCAGAACGCAATTTTAGTTTCAAAATTTCTCTTCATACATAAAAATGTCTTAGAAATAGAATTTGGTTTATATATGCTACATGTTTCTGATTTTCAGTATGGAAATTCTTTAACTGGTAAACTAATTATCTTTAACCTCTACTTTTTTTATTATGGGACGAAATACCAAAATTGGCTCAAGTGACATAGAAATGTTCATAAGATCTAATGGAGTTATATAAACAGTTTTATACTTATTCAAATAAACATTTTCTAGTTTCATAATTTGAGGCCAATGAATGTCGGAAAATTATTTTTTATGCTCATGATGCAATAAATTCAATTTTGATTTCATGATTTAATAAATAAATAAATTTCAATTTTGTTTTCTCTTGATTTCTGAATTTTGAGCATTACTGATATTACTCCATTGAAAGTTCAATTATCTAAAACATTAAAGTAAATGTCATGCTACGTTTTAGGAATATATTATAGTTTTAGTTCAACTGTCATCATTAAGTTCACAGGACATTCGAGAATATGTATGCCTTCCATGTAATTTTTCCATAAAATTAAGCCTACAATGACTTAATTTTAGTTTACAAGATAACTTAAAATGTTCTTGATTACAAGGTTAATGTAAATGTACTTGGTTTACTTTAGAGTGGTATTGATTTACCTTTCGAAAACGATTAACCAATTTCTACGTTCAATGAAAATATAAAGATTATTTAGAAAAATATTTCTCGATTTTTGTTAAAAGATTTCCAAATATAAATGAAAATATAAGTGTCCAACAAAGAGATTGAGAACCATAAAAATGCAGCCAAAAGTTTATTCCTTCTTTATTTATAATAATGAATTTCATTTATGTTCATTCAATGCACTTTAGAATAAAATGAAGAATTAAAATAGATACTCATTTTTGGTTTGGATAAATATCGGATCGAATGAATATGAAAGATGACGAGGCAGGTGTATATTTGTTGAATGGTTTTATTCCTAGCCATTAATCATTTCCTCAACATTGGCAGAATGATTACTGATCTAATGATGATTCATGCATCAATGAGTAAACAGCAACTCTACACCTGCCAGAGCAGTTTTTGTGATACATTAAAAGTAGACGGAATAAGCTTTGTTTGATATATTAACAAATCATTTGATTGATGTATAAACAAACAGATAAACATAGGAAAACATTTTGAGAACCTTAAATTAACTCTTGGGAGTTTAGTTTTATGTACTATCTCTTTTGATATCATATTTTATTTTAAAAAGTACTTTTTTGATAAGACTAAATTTCTATAATACTTTCCCAAGTGTTCGTGAATTCCCCGTAAATTTTGTATACAAGTATAATGAATATGGATGTTAACATCTTAATTTATTAACATAAAAATACAATATTTCAATTCACGGCTAACACAAAGACAATCTTTTTAAATTGTGTTAGATTTTTCTGATAAATTTATCTGGTTATAATGTTGACTTCGCACTGACCTCAAAAGGAATTTCGACATTTGTTACATGTATTTCTTTACGAAAGCAGCTTTTCTGAATTTTTAATTTCTTTGATTGGTTACAAGAGAAACGTTTCGTAACAAAATCTAGATTATATAATAAGCGAATAAAAACTTCACGATTTTTGAAACATTGATGCAGAATTACCTTAAAAATTGGGATTATTTATAGGTTTCTTTTTTTAATACTTTTCATTAACAGACTCAATATCGTGCAATTTTAGATATACTCATTCATTACTTGGATAGAATTATATACAAGGGAAACATCTTAAAATCTATCAAAAATTTGTATTAAAAATACCAAAATTATAAATTAAATTTCGATTAGAGTTATTTTGTATATCATATTTGCATAGTTCGAAGATGATTTTCTTTTTGGTCAAAAATGGAGGACCCTTCCCATCAGAAAGAAATTAGTTAGAACTCAAAACAAAATATAGCTGACATTCAAAACAACAAATTAAAGATCGGTTTATTGTCTTTCACGCTAAAAGGTACTTCAGAATTATTGTACTTTCGATACCAGAGAAAGATTTTTGAACACTAAAAAATTTCATATCAAAATGGGTTTATGATTTTCTTTGCTCTGTAACCCCCTGGATTATTGTTAAGTATTATTAAATAATTAAAAAAACATTCATCAGTTTTGCTAAGAAATGGTAAAAAATAGTCAGGGCCTTTTATTTAAATTTTGAGCATAAATGTTATAAAAATGCAACGTTAGATCTACCGATGTAAATAGTATTGAAACATTTAAATCTATTAGAATTGAATGAATTTTATTAAATATTAATGGAGTTATAAGTCTCGGATGATGGAATTACAATTATAATTTAAAATAATAATGGAATTATAATTTCGGAGTAATGGTGTATTCGAACATCAAGTCAATTTTGGAACGCTATTTTTCTAAAATGTAGAAAGATGTAGAAACTATGATAATATGCCACAATTCTCTTGTTAATAAAATATCTCGAGAATAGAGTTTCGCTCAGCAGTTTTTTTTTAAACTGATTATTTCGTTGAAAATATTTAAACACTGATTACGTATGAATAGTTTTCAAACTTACTTATATATAAACTGTTCGATTAAATAAAAGAAATCATGAATTGAAATGTTATTTGAAACATTCTGATTTATGATAGCATTCATTTTGCGGTTTATTTACCGTTACATATATTTTTGAACTTGCACTCAGTTTTAGCATTGCGAAATCTGGTCCGAGATGGCACTATATGACATTGTCAGCATGAGAGCATATAGAAAAAGGCCCTAATAGTTAGTTATAAAAATTTGTGAGTATAAAATCACATTTTTTTAGGAAAGACATCAATATAGGTAAATTTAAAAGAAGCAAAAATATTAAATGTAAATACATAAGTAAAAAAATAAAGCAAAACGAGCAACTCGAACCGAGGACATGGAATGCATGCATCAATCATATATTTGCATTTATTGCATCATGATTGCATTTATCCTAATAGTTAGTTATAAATGTTTTTTTGTGTGTAATATCACATTTTGTTTTAGGAAGGAAACCTACATAGATAAACTTAAAACCTTATCTAAATATAAAATTTGATCCAAATCGATAGAGCTGATTTCTGAGATGCACGAAATAAATAAATTTATACATATGCAAGAATTACTCGTTTAGAATTATAGGATGCAGTAATACGTTTAAAATGCTCTAATTTCTAATTGGGAGTCAAATTTATTTCCTGTCCACATTTGCCGTGATATTCCCCTTCTAAAGATTAAGTTATGAAGAAGAATCTTATGAAAACAGAGTCAAAAGCCCTTCCTTCTTTTTCAGATGTACGCTTCTCCTGCCTCAAAGCCTCTGTCATGATGACCAGAAGATCCGGCTATTATATTACAAATGTCTATATACCAACTTCGTTAATCGTCTTCATGTCCATGCTTTCATTTTGGATTCCTCCTGATGCCGTGCCAGCCAGGGTTACTTTAGGAGTGACCAGTCTTCTTACTATAGTTACTAAGCAGTACCAAGCATCTTTGCCAAATGTATCATACATAGTCGCACTAAATATATGGCTTTCAGCCTGCATAGGATTCGTGTTTGTCAGCCTTTTGGAATATGCTACAGTGATTGCTTTGCACACAAGTCTGAAGAAGAAATCGAAAATCAATGTTTCCACCAGTAATGAACATGTGAAAGTTGTGCACAAGGTACGTGCTGCACAAACCTGACTAAAATGTGAGCCTAATAAATGTTTTATTGCAGGAATTTGGATTTAAATGAAGAAAAAAACTCCTGACAACAAATTATTTATTACTAAATTTCAGTCATTTAATTATGGATAAAATATTTTGTTTAAATTGATTTATTATAGATTAGTAGTTTTTGATAATCAACTAATTCGTTTTGAATATTGAATGCACTTATTAGTTGAATATTAGTTTCATTTAAATCAATTATGCAAAAATTAGCTTTCATGATTCCTTTAATTAAATATTTTTAAGCATCAGATTGTCATAGACATTAAAGCTATACGATTTAAATAGTTTTGCTCCTATTCTGTTAATTGTATACATAAATATTCCTTATGGAGTCGAATCCAATGACATCAGAGATATATATTATAAATTTAACTGGAATGATCTATTTTCTAATAGCAAGCTATCATTAGGCGTTAAGACTTCACCATTTGATTTCTGAGCTGCAAATAATAAACAAAATTAATATTTTTAAAAATTTAAAGAAAATATCGCACTCAAACATTTGATAAAGCGACAGAAGCGGTTTGAATTTTATTGCAACAATGAAAATGAAATATTGAAAATTATGTAAAAAATACTTTCAAAAGAATTTGATAAGATTTTATAAAAAAATCACTATAATTTTAATTATCCTCATTACAAAGAGGACAATTTTCAAATTTCAAAATAACTTGAAATTATTTTTCATGTATAGGTATTTATTGAAGTTTTTGTGGAAAATCAAAAATTTCAGATCTTATTTTATTAATATCCTAATTGAAATGAAAAAAAAATCTTTAAGATGAATATTGGCAATCTCCAAAGCTCAAATGCACAAAAATTTAATATCTTGAGTTCAAATGGTCCGACCTGTAAATCACTAAACACACACAAGCGCGCGCGCGCTAATGCGGGCAAGCTGTAACCATTAATATAATTATGAAATATGAAAGAAATATGAAGAAATTATTAAATATGAATTATTAATCTGAAACAAACTATAAAATGAAAATTTCAAGTTGTCTTTTTGAAAACTTTTGTTTCAGATCTTCATTGCATTTAAGTCTCGGGATTCCTTCTATAAATAAGAATTTGAGTACAATTATTTTTAAATTTAAACAACTATATTCAGAAATAACTGTAAGACTCAACACCATTAGGAGCGACTAAAAAAATCCTTAAAACTACTTAAAAGTTTATGAAATTTGAAAAACAAAGATTTGAATTAAATATATTAATCTAATGATTTTTTAAAAGTTATAATGTAATTTGAAAAGCAGATATGAATTAAATACAATAATCTAATGATCTAAAAAATCGTGCTCACGGGACAATGAATGTATATAATAATATTATATTATTGATTATTACTTCATTTTTATAAAGAGATCTTAACTAAAATTTTCCTTTGAAAATATGAGAACTTAATGATGAGTATTAATTCCAAAATTCACGAAGAATGAATGTATGAATAATGATAATTCCTCAATAGAATTAAAAGAATGTAAACAGTTTTTATCACTCAAAAAATATTCTATGTGATCATATTTCGTGATTTGAAAATTAATGCTAGAAAATTAAATTTAATGTGAGATGTGCAAAAACTTATTTGAAAAAAAATTGTCAATTCATTTTTTAAAGAGTTTTAAATATCTGTTTTAAAATATTACATATTTCTAATACAAAAGTTTTATAATAAATTACTCATTAAGTTCATCTATAAATTTGAAAATTTACCAGCTGATATTTTCCACTTTAAAAAAATAATAAAATTAAGCAGGTTAAAAATATTAATTGAAAAACAGATAATTTAACCATAGTAAGTTCATCTTAACAATACCAGGATGTACTGATAAGGAGTTACTCATTTTAAAATGAAGTAACTCGATTCGAAGATCGTTAGAAGAATACAACCAGTGACCTATTAATTTTGAGAACCATCAAAATTTTTTATAGAAATTTTTAAATTACTGACAAATGTTACCGGCAGATGGCGCTGTACCTCGTACTCGCAGTATGGAATAACAAATAAATAGCTATGAACGATGATTAGAAGCAATCGCGCCAATAACGATACAATCAAGTCAAAATGAGAACTGTTTGGAGTAAACGAAAAATGAAATTTTCAGTTTTTCTCTGTACTATGTCAAAAAAAATGATGTACGTAAATCACAGAACAACTTATTAAGATCATATAGGATTGCGTAATTGTTTTTTAAAGTGGTGTCTTACAATGGTTTCCACATAAAGTAATCTCAAAGAGTAATATCGATTGGACACCAATCCATGTTTGTCCCAGAAAATGTAGAATGTTTTAGTTTCTTTTGAAGTATTTCTCATTTTTTTTTTGGTTTGCTGTGTTTAGTATTAAACAGTCATTTTCGAGTGCAGAGAGTTTGTAGGCTCGAAATTCTATTCCAACGAAAAACCGCAACGCAAGTGGGTCTGTGCGCTTCATTTCGTCAGGACCAAATGCCTTTCCACATGTTGTGGTGCGGATGTTTTTGAGATAGGGTGCATAGTGTTGTTAAATAAAATAATCAACTAAACAATTAATAATACATCTTTAAATGAGATTAAGATAGTATTTGCAATAACATCATATAAAAATACATTCCACCATTATCAAATGACAAAATTTGTTTAACATTTTCATATCAGCAGAATTAAGGTGCTCAAGACAATTTTGAATTATTGATACAATCAATCTAAATGGGATACTTAATGCTAGTTAAAAATAAATATATTTTATAGATATGTTTATCAATTTTGAGTTTCTCAGATTAACACAATTTTCCTTTTTATACAGAAAAAAATAAAATATCCCTTTAGGCTACATAATAAGTAAACATTAATTATGAAATTAATTTTTTTAAAAAAATATTTCAATAACATTAAATTTGAAACTACACGCAACAAAGAAAATCTTGGAAGGGAAACTTCTTAGCACAAAGAAATGTTTTACAACCTTCGCAAAACATTCCAATTGGTATAAACATTTTACTAAGCATAGCCATGTAGAATTTTACTCTAAAATGTACTTTTTTATTCTTATAACGTTTACCTCCTATACATTATAAGAAAATAGTGTATACCGCTTATGATATAAGATTTTACACGTATCTAGTTGTATACGTCTAAATCTCATTTACTATTTCAAAAAATCTAGTGCACAATTTTAAAATACTACCGAATAACTTGATAATGTTCATAAAAGTCTTTTATCCATTTGTATTGATTTTTTTTTAAATCAGTTTGATCTAATATTACAAAAAAAAAAAAACTTATCTGCAGGAATCTTTTTGGCATTCAACAAGATGGAGGCAATTCTAGAAAGAATCATTTCTTCATTATTCATAAGAGAGGGGAAACCGCTTAGAGTGGACAATCGTTGTCCTCTGTGGGTGGACAACCTATCTCATTGGATTCTTGCCATTTAAGCGCCAAAAATTAACACATTCCAATCACTCCTTCCTCCATCTTTTCTCACAATATACCTGCCATTTTCTGCAAAAACTGGTCTTCTCATTTGGGGAAGTTTGAAAATGCTACTTTTTGATTGAATGGACAAATGAATGAAAATAACAGGAAATAACATGACTATCTTGGATTTACTTTATTCAACAGGCATTTTGAAATGCTGTTACATAAAATTAAAAAGTTATAATTGCATTTTCTGAATGATAATAATTAAAAAATATTTTTTAAAAGTCAAATTGATAATTAAAAAATTAAATGTAAAATAATGTTGACTTAAAAATTAAATATAAATAAATTATTGACACGATACGGTGCTACTTCTAGTGGTGTCCTCGATATCTAACTGGGGCTCAAAATTACTTGGTCAATCCCAAAATGTCTCTAGGGATGCTTTAAAATGAATCAATAATATAATTAATTTAAAGAAAACCGGACCATGTGTGACTATAGCTTATTATTTATAGAAAATATTTTTATGGCTTTCAAAACAAACATACCACGGGTTTCATTTTTTTTCTTAATCTCCGCTGCCAGGATATTGAATTTGAAAATAGGTAGAGCCTTTGTATGTATCAATATATAATTTGTCTCAAAAGATTAAAGAGATTCACATTCATTTTAAGGCACAACTGAATCATTAAAAAATATAGAAAAATGACGATTAATTTCCTTTATTTTTGAAGCTGATTTTGCCACACTTCTTAACTTCTTTAATGATTGATCTTTAAATAACTACCTTAAATTATTTTTAATTTTTCATGTAAAGCATTTTGATGCGAAATTTGAAAAAAGTTTTATTTATTGTAAAGACCCTTGTTAGGCCAAAACTACTGAATAAAATATTAATTTTTTGCTACTATGAGCATAGTAGCATTTGAATCAGTATGCATATTATCATGTATTTTAAATAAATTGAAAGCGCTAAAAGTAAAAATAACATAATCTTTATCTTTTAGATATTGGTTGTTTTTTGTTTTCGAATGCATCAGTTTATTTGGAAAAACGAATTTGAATTACATATTGCAGTATTTAAGTTAATTAACATTTGAATTGGAATCCTAATTTTTATAGTAATTAGTACTAATTAAAGAAACAAAGAAACAATTTAATGGGTAATAAAAAGATAATGATGCTATATTTTTATTGATAGCTCAACTAACAAGAATTTTTAAAATTCTCATACTTTCTCAGCAGTATGCTGCAACTAGGAAATAATAATAAATGAGATTCGCTTAAATATAAATTTATTTTTAATCAATATAGTTATGAAGTATGAAACCGGCATGCAATTTTTCTGGTGTATTTGCTAATGCTTTATTATGAAGAAACAACGCACAAAGAATAATAAACTGCTTATCGGAAAGCATACAATATTCATGTCAGCATAACGCTTCTAGCAAAGATAAGAAAATGACACTTTAATATTAGGTTCATGGCACATGCTCACTTTACAAACGATATATGGAATAAAAAACAGTTTATCTTTTTTAAAATAATATTGTTACTTTTTGGTGTGGTTGAAAAAAAGTTGTTTGTAAAAAATACATCTGCTTTGACGCTTACTGAAGAGGAGATGATTTATAATAAAGAAGAATGAACTCGGTTATATAATTTTGTTCTCGGGTATTCATATGATATTCTTTTCTCTATAAAGAAGTAATAAAAATAGTTATCTATTTTTCAACCTTTTACATTTGGATAAGAAGACCTTTGCCCTTGATTATTTGTCAGATTAAAAATAAAAACCTTAAAATGAGTTCAATGTCAGCTATAAAGATAATAACTTTTTATGTACTGTGTATGAAATAATATAATTCCGTTAGATAATTTAAAAAATAAAATGCTGAGTATGAGGTGACCTTATCATGATTTATTTGAAATTCTTTCTTTTTTTTAATTTCTGATTTATTAATATTACGTAGAGCAATTACTACATTCTACGGAATTAGCCATCTATCTTAGTTTTTAACGCTAACTTTTTTGATAAGGTGAAAACTTTCTTTGAATTGAATCGCTTCATTAAATGTGCAATTAGATCTTAGTTAATGAATTAAATGGAGAAAATTTAATATTGCTTTTCCCTTTTGCATTACTTTAAATTATCGAGCATTCATAGATGATGAGAAATTTTCCCTAAATTTTTAAACATGATGTAAAGTTATTCGAACATGGTTTGATGTATTTTCAAAGAAATGATACGAGATAAATATATTAACAAGTTGTCTGTTTGCTGTTCAATTTAATACATCATTGCATAGTCAATGAAGCAATTTTTTATGTAAAATAAATCCTTTATTTCCATAAATTAAATGCATAGTTTATTTTAACGACATTTTGAAATAAAGTACATTTTTTCTGAAGTAAATAACCTTTATTTTATTTACTTTTGATTCTCATAAAGATGAATGTGTGCACGTTGAAGATGTACAGACCGGACCGTTTGCACTACAGCTACCAAATTTGGCTCATATATACCTTGGAGGGTGAGAATGTACACTTCTGATCGATGTTATGAATTTTTATTTAGGATTTCAATAAATTAAAAATTAATCCGAATTCCGGCTGTTTCTTCTCTGTAGTATCTAATTAACGTTAGTGAATAATAATAAAATTTACAACATTTCAAAATTTTAAAAATGTCTTTTTATTGACCATCGTACGAATTTTTGCTGAATTTTGACAATTTCTTAAAAATAGTTTTGCTAATTTCGGACAAAAGATTTCTATTTTGCCCTTCAACCATTTCAATGCTTTATCAAATATTTAATCTTGCGATTTTCTCCCAATGTTGAAAACAAAAGAAGTAAGACCATGTTAAATATTTGTGCACAAATAAAAAGATGAAAATATGATATCACGAAATTTTGAAAAAAATTGAGCCAGGTATTAACGTTTTTAATAGCTTTATGATGTTATGTGACTGTACTCATTAGAAAAGTTTCATGCACACGATAAATAGAACTTGATTAAGACAATTAAAATAATAAGGCTTTAATTGTGGACAATTTCGGGAAATCATGAATATGAAGCGGCAAAAAAACGGAAATCAAATTATCGGAAATCAAATATAACTAATATTCCAGATGAAACAGCTGGTCATTAGAGGTGACTAATTGTATATTAATTGTATTTTAAAAGTATTTTTTTCAATTTATCAATATTCAGTGATTGCATTAATCATAAATCGTTTTAAGCAAGTATATCTAGAAAGTTCCAATGATTCCTCTACTTATTTCTAAAGCAGAAATGGGAATCATTTTTCTTTTGGAAATTATAAGTAATTAATCACCTTTGAAACAGTTCCTCTTTCAGTTTTCAAACCTTTTCTATACAAACACAACAAATTGATTTTGTTTAAATCCTTTCAATTAACAATAGCCTTGGTTCAAAAGTTGCATTTTGCAAAGTTGTATTTTGTAGTATGGGGTTTATTTCAGATCTCCTTATCAATTAAAAAATTATTTAAAAATAATGCAGTGTTTCTTGAAAATGTGAAACAAGTTCCCCTCCCCCTAAATATTGCCTATCAGTCCACACTTATTGTTACAAAGTTTCGTTCAAAAAGGTTTCATTAATTATATGAAATTTCTTTTGTCTCTATGAAGGTTGATGGTAAAAAGTTAACAAATAAATAAATAAATTTTAAATGCCTTAAACCTATAGAACAAAAATGTCGTTATTAAAATTTCTCTCTTACATTCATTTATTCACAGTCAAAGTTTCACATTTTTATCAGCAAAAGTTGCAGATATACGTTTAAATTTAAATATAGAGGGACTAATGACAAATTAAGGAGGAAATATTTATCTCAGAAATGAAAATTTATTAAAAATGGAAAAATTGTTATGTGTAAATATTTGTATAGTAGTATATAACTCAATCATGATAACTTCAAAGAAATGATCCCGCACGATGTTCACTTTTATTAGTCGAAAGTGATAAAATAGACTTTACAAAGACGGACTAGAAACCTAAGAAACTGCTCTTTAAGATGGTTCAAAGAAGTACTGGAATACCGAGAAAATAAATAAATAAAAATTTTTGTTCTCACTTGTGTACTACCTAATAGAGTGTCATATTTCAACAACGAGGTACTTTTGAATATATTGACTACTTATGCTGCATGCAATCAAAATGCCTTCTACAAATTTTTTTTGTAGAAGATTTTTAAAAAAAATGTAGAAGAATGGTGAAGGATATATTCTTAATCTTGGTTGACATAATAACTGATCTAAGGGATTAAGATACTTTAGGAATAAAGTATCTGTAAATATTTACCGAATTTTATCTTGAAATTTTTATCAAGAATTCAAAACTCCTGTTGTAGGCTACAAGTGATGGACTCTATCACCTATACGCAATTATTGTGAAAGCAATACAACTTTGTGCATGTGTCAAAACTGTTTACTTTGAACAAGTTTTCAAACTCTTTAATTAATGTATTATCTATTCAAAAAATTGAGGAAAGTTAATAAAAGATTTTTTATTGTCCGCTTCTTCTCTTAACAATCTTTCGTGATATTTATATTATCTTTGAAAACATCAACGAAAGTCTGTTTCGAACACTATTGAGAGGCATAGAAAAAAGTCTAATGCAATAGATATGCCGTTTATTATCCTAGTACATTTTACAGATAGAAAATTGTGTCTTTGAAGACGAGTGTAAGAAAAACATTTTATGCATTGACAATTTTCGCAATTTTTTACTCTACCCTTCTACAAAAACCAAAATATTTTCATACTATTGGGGGCTTTTTTTTCATGAAACTTTGTAATTAGAAGTATATATCTTATTTCAATAGTTAAGAAAATAAAAACTTAATCCATTTTTTAGGATACTCTATATAGACCATTTTTCTATATTTTTTAGATATATCCAAGAGATACTCGTTCCATCAGAAATGGCTGGGCACAAAGGAAACCAAAAAAAGAGACTTTTTGGACAAAACATATGGGTAAATTAACGCCAGAAAATATTGATTATGTATCTCGAATTTTATTTCCTTGTGTTTTCATCGGTCAATGTTCCATATATTGGGCCATTTATTATCGCACTTGATAAATCTCGGAACACAAATTCCTTGATATTTATGTATGCTTTATACTTGAAGAATAATTTTCAAAATGTATTGCTGCAATACCTGAATGTAAAGAAGTATCATGAGAGCATACTTCTAAAATTCAATCTCTAGACGGATACATTTCTCATATTTTATATTGATGTTATAAATTTTGAGAATTTATCAATGTGTAGACTATGCATCAATGTTGATTATGAATCATGAATTTTGTTTTGCCTTCACCAATCAGTATTCTATATTTTGGGTCATTTACAATCACACTTGATAAATCATTAAATATGAAGACTTAATGCATAATATTTTATAAGTCTTCACTTCTATCATGAAGTATTAATTTTATAAGTTTTAAATAATTTTCATCACCTATTTCTGAAAAATTAAGTACAAAGAAATAAAATTGATGTACTGTTCTCAAATTTGATTTTTAAATGAATACACGTCAGGAGTTTAAATTTGTATTTTAACTTTTGAGAATTTATCAATGTAAATACTGTACTATTTTATAGCACTTATTTGTACATATTTTAAATTCAAAATTATGTTTTTGAGTTTAAAAAACTTAATTTTGGAAAGATTGGAAAGTTAAAAATTTTTTATAAGGTTTCCATTCCTTAAATTCGAGCTACAACTAATATTCTCAAGATATATATTTCAATCCATAATAACAAAGGAAAAATATGTATAAAGCTGAATTAGACCTCTATAAAGTTAATTTTGCACTATTTCATGTTCTCATTGATTCATCGATACAAATTCGAATTCGCCGATAATTCAAATTTTTTACTCAAGTCTCTTCAATTTCCTATCAATATTTAAGATAGTTTAGATTTTAAATTTACATTTTTTTTAATTCGATGTAAAAACTTTAAAAAAATCTTTTTATTTCTTATAGCGAAACTTCCTTAATTTGCATTAAACCAAGAAAATAATGAGAAACTTTCACTTTTTTACAAAAAGTTTGATGTGAACCGTATGATGTGAACCCTTAAATGTGAACCGTACTGTTTATTTTGGACTTATGTTGCGTATTTGCTATGTTCAAAATTAGACATTCATTTATTTACAGAAATTATTCAGTTATTTATTTATTAAAATTATTATTATATTCAAAAAGCATTTTTTTGAAAAGTATTTTTTTGCCTTTTTTGAAATTACATAATCATTTTTTAATAAGTACTTAATTTCTACTAAATTAATTTACTTAATGTCTACTCAGTCAGCATGTATTGTTTATTAAAATTACTAAATATATATAAAAAACCATTTCTGCCATTTTTTAGATTGAATGTTGTTTTCTTCTCTTGCTATATCTACTTTTCTCCCAAGTTTTCTTAATTCGAACTTTTTGTCAAATTTTTAATGTAGACATATTTGTTTCGAAACAGACAAATGGTGCACCTACTTTACTGTTAAAACATACCACCGGTTTTCACCACTATTTGTCAAAATTAGTATCTATCTAGATAATATTGCAAATTTACATAATCCTGCAATTTGATGGAATAATGACGATATAATAGAAAGCAGATGATTACTATATCCATTTTAACATTTGCAATGAATGTGTCTATTTTAATAAGCCCAGATTGATCTTTTAATTCATATATATGTAAATAAGTTGTTTCACTTTGATAATGTACATTGTTATGCAGATGTTTCAAAATAAAAACCAAATAATGTCTGTTTAGTTGTTATATTCTTTCTTTTAATTAATTATATATATAAATATCTCATTGATACGCAAATATTGCAAATTTTAGATGGGTTTCATGAGTACAGATGATGTAATTATTTTCATAGAATTTGACTTTCATTAATTATTTAACAAGAAAGTTTTGATATAAAGATAAATTTTCTACAATTGTTTCCGAAATTCCTTTGTTCACATTCATGGTTTCAATTCAAAGACAAAAATTTCATTTTCAAAATTTCAGATTTCTTTAAATGCCTTCATTCAATTCTAAATTAACAGTTTTGATACTAGACGACAACAAATGAGTAATATAGAAAAAAGTTAAATGTATTTTTATAAGTTTAGGGAGTGTGAGGACCTGAATGAAATTAACTAAAATTAGTTGTGGTTACAACTAATGAAAGTGAAAATGTTAGTAAATAGAAAGAAAATTATTTGACCATCCCTTAGGGATAACACATTAGCGAGCCTTTTACATGTTTAATATTAAATAGATGACTGACAGGAAATTTTACCTGGTATTACATTTATTTCAAATTTTAATGTGAAAAATGATGTTTTTGGAAATGAATTTTTAGCTGTAATATTTTTTTAAAATTTTAATTTTTAATCATATATGGAGGCCAGAGATCACCTAATATTTTAACTCAGTCAAACATGTTCTGAGCTTATTTTAATGGCACCTTTTTGTGCAATTAACAAAAATTTGGTAGTTTTTATAGTTATATATATTCAAATAACAATATAATTTCGAAGATGTATCATATTGAAATGTGTAAATCTTCAATTAAAATGGAGACGGGAAAAAAAATGTTTATCAGAAAATATGTTTCTGTTTAAATATAATAAACTAATTCAAAATCAATATTATATGAAAAAACGATTTGTTAAAGATATTGTAATGAAGAGGTATCATATAATGCATAGATAATATTATGTTGCATTTATTTAAGCTTATTTGTGCTTCTGAAAGGATTAAAGTCATCATTAGTCCAGAATTAGATTACACTGCCACAGTTTATGTATTTAATCTAGGATTGAAAAAGCGCCCAATAATAATAATAATTTTGGCTTTTTATTAAAAATATAAATTTAATTTAATTTTTAACATTAGATGCTAAAGAATCCGGTTTTTCAGTCTTTACAGTTCATAAAATTAACAACCGTAATTTCTTGGAATAATATTAAACTGTCAATGTACGTAGGTGCCATCTTTAAAGCGATCAGATATTCCTACCAATCCAAGACAATATTAGTTTACGTTCTACTACACTGACTCGACGTTTTTCAAAAGTTATTTAGAATGTTCTGGAATGAAAATAAAAAATAATAAGAAGTAATTTTATATTTAATAAATCAAAACTATGTCTTAAATTTCAGTGGAAATATTTCTTTGATTCATTATTCAAAATTATCCATTGACAAAAAACAGTATGTTTATTTATGAAATGAAGATGTAGTATAAAATTCCTTTGAATTTCTTGACTAATAAAACAAATTTTCTGTTCATAATGGATTATAAATATATGCATTGTACTTTTCAAATTTCATTATTATTCAGGACTTTATCATCCTATTTTAAATTTATCTTAAAAGTAGTTTACTTAAATTTATCTTAAATTAGACTTGGTAAGAATGCTTGTTATTCAGAAAGTCTTGCTTCTTTTAACAAAACTTTTCTTTGAAATTGATTCTTAACTTAGTTTAGAATAAAAAATTATAAAGCAAAACGTCTGGGAAATACATGATTTTAAAAATAAATTAATATTGTAATACTTTCCCTAGGCATTGCATATAGTATCAAATAGATTATCAAACGATACTTAAATTAATAATTAAAAGAGAACCAAGAAAGAATTTTTATTGAAAATACGAGTATTCCATAGAAGCTTATGCAGTATATTTATCATTTATCGTCTGAAATACAAATTGCTTTTTCTCTGACTGGGCATTAAAAGCCACCTGCCTTATAATATAAAAAAAGCCTTATAAATGCGCAACGCGTCATTAATAGAAGCATTTTATTCTTTGACGGTTTATCGTTTGGCATTATGTAGATTGCCAAGCAATGCCTGAAGTTTTAAACATTCTTTAGTGATATATTTAAATTGAAGTATTGTGATATGTCATAACTTTTTAACAACGGGACCGAAAATCGTTATTCATACATGGATTGATATTTGTTTTAAATAATTGTGACAAACTTCGCATATTTCAAGATTTCGCAAGAAATAATATTTTGCGTGATCCAAATGAGTTTAACTGGAAATTTGTTTCAAATCATTAATGAAATCAATGAATTAAGATTGTATTTACTTAAGTACCCTTTTTAAACAAATACTGAATTGATAATAAAGTTTTATCAAGAAAATGATTAATTTTTAACTACACTGTATTTGATAAAATTAAAAATCATCTTGCTCCTTATTTTAAACTTCATATACGATTTTGGGAAATATGCTATAGTTCACTTTTTACGTACTAATAATTGTGTGAATTAAATAGAATTCCGATACTGTAAATCATTCTCTTTAATGACCTCTTTGCCAAAGGAAATAAGATATTTGAATTATAAATTGTTAAAAAAAATTTATATTCGTGGGTTACAATCCAGTTTGGCTGTAATCATTCCTATAAAGCAGAATTTAAATTTACATTATTGGCTTACGAATCTTTTATTTTTTTAAAATCTATCTATTTTTTTATCTATCTGTTATCTTTCGCTTATGAAACAATTTCTATTTCAGTAGCAATTTTTATTTAAAGATAGATCCGTTTGCAAGATATAGATGCATACCAAGTAAATAAATAATAGAAAGATTAAATTTTGACAATGTTATCGCATATCTCTTGAAGGTTGAAATTTCTTTCAGGATATTGACCTTAAAAGAGAAAGTCTTTATGTGAAAGGCACTATCATTCTCTGTTACCCCACATAAGAGAATTTCTGCTGACAGCAGTTTTCGAAACATTGAATATCTTGTCATACAATATGGGAATCCACGATAACTAAAATTAAATTTATCATCATGAACTCAGCATTTACTATTTCATATCTTCTAACTATTTTTATACATTTGACACTTTTATCAAAATACCATCGTTGAATCTATTGGACTATTATTTAAGGGATTTCTATATGATATCTGAATCCATTTTTATATTTCCACAAAAAAGGTTTCAAAAATGTTTAGGGATAGACAAAAATACCATATATATATATATATA
>JAOUZG010022948.1:325141-342085 GCA_026289955.1 Argiope argentata
ATAATGATATTTTAAACTATAATTTAAATTCAAATTAATTTTCGAATTTTCAATTTCATTTAGCCCATCGTAACTTCATTCCAAAAATATTCTCTTATTTCCTAATCCATTCCACTTGTTCTAGGTAATTAATTTAACAGAAACTGTGTAAAATTGTCGAATCGGCTAAAAGACGACAGATTCCCATGCTCCGAGTGAAAGGATGAAAATTTCTGAGTGAAACAAAATATTTTTTGACAAAATTAAACTCTTGTCTTGGAAATCCCCATCGAAATCTCATTGTATATAAGCACTATGAAAAAATATTTAAATATATCATAATGTTAGAAGTTTGTTTCCTCCCAATGGGATTGTATCAACTCATAATTTTCACGAACACTCAAACAAACACATATCTTTAAAATCAGTTTGAAACAAATAGTGATCCATTGATATCAAAAAGCGAAATATCTAATGCAAAATAAAACTAAATACTGTATGGCCAATAACTTCAATTTGGTAATTGTAGGAAGAATATGACGAATTAGCATAAATATAAATAAATATATTGCTGTCTTTTCATGATTAGGTATGATAGCACACTAATGAATCAGTTTAAAAGGGAAAAAACTTGTCTCATTTGCTTAATGTTAAACGGAAGTTGAAATTTTGCTTTCGAAAGTAATACAAACCGCGCAGATGTATGATGATATGATAATGAAGCAGACTTTGTTTTAAACTCCAACGAACATTGCAAACGATAATTGACGATTTGACGAATCGTATGTAGTGATTGTCAGAAGATTTTTTTGAGCACGTAAATTGAGAATAATACTATTCCAAAAATAAGAGTTTGTAAGCCTGTAGTTTTCTTGCACCTCAATATTAGATCTTCTCTTGAAAAGTGAAAAGACTTGCCTTTATTAACGGAAAGAAAAGTACGAGGTCATACTATCATTTGAAATCTATATTTTGAGGTGATTCCTATTGTATTATTTAGTTACTGGCATTTCTTTTCAAGCACAAATCTCTCTAAGAAAAAGAGGACAAATAGTTTAAGAACTTCCATCATAGCTGGATGGGTTAGCTGTTTCAACGACTGACTTTGAAATAAGACAAAAGCTACTGGATGAGCCCCATAGTTTTATCCATGGCCAGATAACAAGGAAGGCATTTGGATAGGCATCTATTTCTCCAAACTTCCACGCCTCACAAGCGAAATAACATAATATATATATTAGGTATCAAATCATCGTGCACCGAACCCATATATGTTCTGAGGATCAAAGGAGGAAAGATTCAAATGTTCAACTTATATCTTCACGACTTCGAAACTGAGACCATACGCAAGTTACATCTTGTATTAGAATTTGATGGCATTATTATTAATAATAATTAAATATATATTGTTAAACTTTTTAATCTTTTATTCACTTTGAAAATTCAGGAGTTCAGATAATATCTGTCTTTATATGACTTCAGCTTAAAATTGATAAGATTAAATTAATAAATTAAAAACTTTTGGTTAAATGTAAAATTAAATGAAGTAAAGTATGTCATAAGTTTCCAGAGAAGAAAGTTTTTTCCCATAAAGTAGGTTACTTATTAAGGGTTATTTAATAAACAAGAGGAAACTAAAAGCAATAGTTGTATGGGTTTTAGCCATTTCCATTGACCCAGATTTTTTCTAAAATTAGTTCAAAGCTGTTTATACTTATTCTAATAAAGAATACTTTAGGTGCCACAAACATTTTAAGTGTTTTGGTCATGTATTATCAGAGAATTTATCTTTTCAGAGCAGTTAAAGCAATTACTAAAAAGCACACAAAACTATTTGTCATTTAAAGCGAAAAATGTTTTTAATGCAGAACAACTATTCAGTACGTGATCAGGTTGTTAAACACTTGAAATGTCAAGAAGACATCACGTACACAAACACTTTACCAATGAGTACTATTTTTACATGTGTTTTTCTGCAAATTAAAAGCATACAATTGAAATTTTATGAATAATTCTTTTAAGATTTTAATAATTAAAGAAAGATTTAAGACTAATTATTCAGATTAATTTGAAACTATTAAAGCTGTTTTTGAAATTGTTTTTGCAGTTTCTATTACATAAATACAAAAATTAATTTAAAAACCTGATGAGTTGACTGATTAGAGTTTAATTTCTACTTATAGAAATTATAATGACATGCTTTTTTTATAAATTCAATTCAATCAATGGTTCGAAAGTAGTTCATTGACTAAAAATCAATAGAGAAACATGAAAAAATAAAACTGAGAATGAAATTACGAGTACAGTTATTGTTGAGCAGCAAGAAATTCTTTGCAATTTTAAAAGAATTGTACAGGGTGATTTAAAACAATCATTCGATAATTTGCAAGAAAGTCAAAATATATATCCAAGCAATAACTGCACACTAACATGGAAACTGAAATGCAACCTATGATCGCTAGAGGAGTTATTGTGGTAGTGAAGTTACTAATTTTAACGCCTGTTATTTTTTTCCAAGTCTGCTATTGTTTTCTAAGCCTGTTATTATTATCATCATCATCATTATATTGTACTTATTTCTCTGATGAAACTATTTTTTCAACGTACGGTGAGGTCATTTTACATAAATGACACAGTACAACTTTCGAGATACAAAGCACATATATTAATTTTTGATTTTCAGGACTATTGACTTACGGATGCATCGAGATTTTGAAACAAAATGTTTTCTGTTAGATGGTTGTTATAATATAGATCTATGATATATGATAGATCACAAATATAAACAGAAACGCGTGATAATGATTGCCAAGAGAAACATGAGCTTCTATTGAATGGATTCTCACTAATTTCTCCTTTTATTTGCAATAGAAAATTATGACAGTTATTTTAATAAGTATTTGAATCAATAATCTGGAATTAATTTAAGCACTTTAAATGCCAATAAAACACTTTCTTTCAGAGTGGAATTATACCGTTGTAGCAAGTGAATATTTGTAAATACATGAGCGTCAAAACAACACCATGTTTAAAAGCATTTTATCAGCAAAGTCTAATGAAAGATGGTTTGCTCAGTAAATTCTGGCTATTAGATGATGCGATGGGGGAACTTACTGAATATTCTTGACGGAGAGATTCCAAAAATTAAGGGGGAGGGGGCTTTCACTGTAACATAATGTCCTTTTCTTTTACGCCACATTTACTCTTATAACATCACCACATTTACTCTATCACAAGTTCTCAACTGAAGATGACTTATTTGTAAACATGACTACTCGCTAAATTTCTAAACATTTATTTTTAATCTTACTGCTTGTAAAAATTATTTTAGAATGATAATATAATCACAAATTTATTTATTGGTATTTGTTATCAGATATAAAGAACTATTTAGAAAAAAAATTTTAGTACTATTTTTTATGTAGAAATTAAAATATTATTTGTTGTTATTGGCACTAATTCATTATTTAAAATATTTAAAGAAAGAAGATTATTTTAGTCTCAAAATTTTCGACTCTTATGATGTTTTCATGTCCATTCTTTGAAAAAAAAGTTTCAACCAGGATGAAAAAAATTCATAATCAGTTGATTGTCATATTATTAACTTTTATCTTCGAGTAAGCATGATTTTTCCAATGATCCTATTTTAATTTCCATAGTTTATTCAGCAAATCTTTAAATTTGTTTTAGCAATGACCTCGTATCGTGTTAAGAACGATGCATATGAAGAGAAATTTTTTGCATTTATCTCCTGTGCATTCAACAAACTGCATTCACAACTTTGCTAAGTTTTCTTTTTGTTAACCCTTCAGTTATTTTTATCAGCGGAAGTAAAGCTCAGACTTGATGTTTTTTTAGCCACTATTTTTTATCAAAGATGATAGTAGTACTTATTTATCAAAACCAAACATTTTAAATGGTAGACAAACAGCTTGACTTGTGCAATATTTATACTGGCCGTATTTTACAAAGCTCATTATAGAGACACTTTTATTATCTTGATGTACAGCATTTGTTTGAATGCTTACTTTACTTCTATAGTCTTTTATGAGGAGGACTTCTGCACTGTGTCCTTGCTCTCATTTAAAAAGAAAAAGAATAACAGCAAATGTTATTTTATACAGAAGATAAATGCCTAAACATCCGGTGTTTATTATCAGTTTATTGTTCAGTAAATATGGCTGCATATCAGTTTAAAGTGGGGCCAGAAATAGCTATTTTTCTTTATCTAGTTTATTAAAGTTTCTTCAACAAACTAATGCGCTATTTCATAGAGTTGATGATTCAAACAAAATCCAATGTTTCCCGTAATTAGAAAACAATAAAAACTTTTCATTTAATTTTTAACAACTCTTATGCTTATTTAACTAATATATTAGAAGTTTGACTGTTCATTATGCTGATTATTTATGCTTAAAGTATTTTTTTCAGCAGCAAACGCTAAAGTCTAACTAACTTCAACTGAATTTATAATTCATAAATGTAAAAAAATAATTACCTTAAATAAGAATCATTAAGAATAAATAATTTTGTGTGAAAAAAATGAATACCCAATTTTGCTTGCTTGTGGGCAAAAGTATCATCGCCAAAACTAAAATCTTTAGATTTTTTAAATTTTATTCGAAGACACTCTAGATAAAGGGGTAAATTGGAGAGCCAGTTAATGATAGAAAAAAAAAGATATATGTTGTGGAGTTGGACAATTTATCCAAAAAACTGAAGTTTTAATCATAAAAAAGAATCAAAAAGTAATTGCAAACCTCAACAGATAAGTTTTATTACTATCCTCACTGTTTTTTCTTCAAACTGAATAATCCACAATGGTGAAACTAGCTGAAATTTAGCCTTTGGAGGTTGCGAAATTAGTTGCTTGTTCGTATTTTACGATATTGCTAGCTACTGATTCTTGCCAAAGTTCAATTTTGTAGTCTCTGTAGTGTTCCAACTGTAGTGGTTTAGCGTTAAATCTGTATAATTTAAAGAAAAAGGTGTTATATTAGTATTTAGAGTAAATCTGATGAGGTTATTTCTTATATAATTTTTGAAAAACTCAGTGCACCACCTTAGCTTGGAAATGTTTAGATATGAGACATACTATGGTGCTTTATGCTGCAAATTGAATGATTGTATTTATTACGGTAAATTAGGTCAAAATCTTGTATAATAGGAATCATTCTACGACAGGATAATGTTTCAAAAATTATTTTTAGATCAATTATTTTCTTTAGAAATTATTTAATAGCAAGTATTTGGCTAATTTCTAAAAATAAGTTAACTTCTTTAAATATAGGGACTGACAACTGATTGGAAATGTCACTTAAGTTGAATATTTCAATTTATATATAACTCTCTCATAGACATAGGTTTTTCTCTTTATCAGAATTAACATATCTTTGTTTTATAAGTACCTTTGTTTTATATCGTACCTTTGTTTATTATGGAAAAAAATTAAGAAAACGAAGTGAATGACAGAGATTGTCAAAAGAATGCAAATTATATTAATAATAAAAATAGAGATGTTACGAGGCATATTCGGAAAGTAAGTACCGTTTTTTAATAAATAGAACAAAACATTTTTTTTCAAACAAATTTTATTATTACATGAAAGACCAAACATTAAACTATTTTCCTACGTAGTTTCCACCAATGTTCAAACACTTGTCGTAGCGAGTGACGAGTTTTCCTATGCCTTCCTCGTAGAAACTTGCCGCCAACGATGATAAACACAGTTCGTACAACACAGTACGTGAAATTTGTGGAAATTCGTCTGAAAGCATCGTTATTGTGAATCGTCTGTTCTCTTTGATTTTTTCATCAACTTTCCGTATCAGATCGTCATTGACAAGAGAACGCCGACCACTCCGAGCCTCATCGTGAACATTTTTTCGACCTTCATTAAACATTCTAACCCACTTCCGCACCATTCCATCACTCATCGCGTTTTCACCATACACTTCTTTAATTTCACGGTAAATTTCAGCCGGTTTCACATTTTTTGCGTTTAAAAAACGGATAACAGAACGAATCTCACAGTCGGCGGGATCAGTAATTGTCTTAAACATTTTAAACAAGCACAGCGAACTGGAAACACAACCTACAGCGTCCAAAATGGCGTCAGTTGAGAGTCAGTGAACAAGGAAGACTAGTGCGCATGCGCAGAACGCCGATCGCAGTGCTGCAGCGGCAGTATAATGAAACGGTACTTACTTTCCGAATATGCCTCGTATAATTATAACATGCAATAAGAAATTTCATTCATTAACAGACTTCATTTTGTATTATTATAATAAATGCCTTCTGACATCTTGACTGATTGTTTCATTATGTATTGAGTTATAAAAACAGTTACAGCTATTAAAAAATTTAATTATTGCGAATGAGTAATCACCATAAAAATTCGATTATGATGATTAATACAGCTGCTGATTAAACGTTTTCTTAACTTTAATCTCGTTTCCTTGGCAACTTAAGTGGAAGAAATTAATTTGATTTAAGAAATTCATTTCCTCCACTTAAGATTAAATCAACTCAAAATACAGTTATATAAGCAATTACAAGATTCATTTACGTCATACTGCTTACTGTTCACTTACAAAAACTTTGAGCGGTTTTGGTACTTTCAAATTCCAAGCTGGTGAGATCTTAATTGTTAAAAAACACATATTTAAATTGTTCTTTATTTCATGTTTAATCATTTATCGAAATAAAGCATTAATTATCTCTATAATTTCATTTTCAAATGCTCATTGATTAAACTTCATTTGCTCTATAAGATAATCATAAAATATTATTTTTCATAATAAAAAAAAGCAGATGAACAATTAAAATATTCAACTATTTGGTGAATAAGGATTACTCAAAAAAGAAGCTGAAAAAGTTTCATGAAGGAAGAACAGTGCAAAAAGACACCTTCTTAATAATCAAAACACTGATGCTATTATTTATTATCGTACTCTTCTTCCTCGTAAACTCAAATACAGATACCAGCTTGAGAACAGCAGCTGGTTTTCCAAGTTCAATGCTCGGCTATCTCATGAGCCACAAATATTTATAAAATAATTTTCACCAAGGTTACAAAAGATAAAAAAAACATTTCAGGGATGTGTATCTCAGTTTAATATTTTTATGATAAGAGAAACGTCTCATTCTTTTTTAATCAGTTGCTGTGCTGTCAAGGTAATGGAAATAAGATAACATTGAATCGATATTTGTAAAATCAATTAGCAACTTTTTTTTCTGATCATAAAGTAAAATGTTTGGCTTTCTTATTTTAATACTTAAATGTCATATTTTATAAGTTATTGAAATTTCGTTTAATTTAATCTAACTAAAATTCGACATTCATATAGGTAAATAAATCTTTGTAAATTTTCTATATTTTGAACATAACGTGTGATGTTAAACTTCTTATTTAATCATTTTCTTCTTTTTAATATTACTCAAAATTGCAGAAATAAAATACTGCTACATTGATATTCATAATTTTTTTCCAAATTTGAAGTATCTGAATTCTGATAATGAACAATCAAATTTTATAATTTTCTTTTAATCTAATAAAAGCAGTAGATATGCTAATTTAATCATTTTCTTCTTTTCGACATTATTTAGAAATAAAGATAAAAAAATATAATTTATTTTATATTGTTTCTGATTCTGGATATATATGTTTATTTTCAGGTAGTTACTTAACATTATCTGGAATTTGAAAACATTATCATTTTAATTTTAAGTAAAGTGAAATATTTGAAAACTTATCAAACAAAAACTTTTTGTAAATTATCACTAATTTCTTGGCAATGTAATAAAAAAACACCTTATATTTTTTGCGAAAATTTTGGTGATGATTTCCTAAGATTTTAAATTGATAGTACAGTATGAAAGATAAAGTTAGAAGTAATGAAAGCTAAGAAATATCAAGTTTCGAAACTCGCCAAGCAAAATATATGATATATGTTTATCAGAAAATTAATAAAATTTTCTACTTAATTATCTCGCATCATTTTGATATAGTTAATATAATAATTATTTTACGTTTTATGTTCAATTTTTTTATATACTAGACTGGACTGAAAATTTGCAACGAATGAGCTAAATAACCTTAGAATGCTGTCATAAAATATGAATAAAATTTTTCTGACTAAAACTTTTATTTTTAATTTAAAATATCATATAAATATAATTAAATATTGGGAAAACTTTGAAACATGACAGAACTATCAGTCACTTCATAAGTAATGGCTAAATTTAATAAAATTTATAAGTAAATAATATTAATTTTAATTGATTTCATATTGTTCAAATTTAAATTATTCGTTTTCTAGGATGTTGTAAAAATGTTTGAAAACATTTCTGCAAACAAAACACCATGATTGCCATCTAGATGGCAATCTCTTGTTTTCAATTTTTCTTTTATTATTCTATATTATGCTAAATATCAAAAAAATGAAGTAATATATTTTTATTCGTCTAGAGTACCAAAGAGATGTGATTTTAAAATAATCAAACTGTTCATACCGATTTTAAAGAAATAATAAATTCATCTACTTACCAAAGAAATTTTTCTGAGAGAGTGAATAAAATACTTGGTCATTAATATTAAATATATTTATCGTATCAAGTAATACATAATTTATAGACATTTCATTCTGCATATTTTTCGTCTTCACAGAGAAAGAAGTATGCATTCATCAATACAAATAGAATAATTGTCAAAACAGAAACGTTTAAAATATTTAAAGACAGAAAGAACATGTTCTATATGAATAGATAATCTTTAGATAAATTAAATTCTTCTTCATATAAAATATCACTAAACTCGTTTAGGTTCTATTCCTTTACCACCAAAGTGGGCCACAGGGCCAAAGATTGGCCATCGTTTATAGGTAGAAGAATGAAAGTAATCTTGCAATTCTGGCAAATTTTCTATTCTATCTTGGTAAGCCTTGAGACTAGGAAAACCGTTGAGAACTGATGGAATAAGCAGACGATAAAAGTCAAAAGTCTCATAAGCCATAAAATCTACATAGGTTACATTGTCTCCAGCCAAAAAGTCTCTGTCTCCAAGGAAAGCCACGAAGAGCCTTAGTTGAGCTGGGACATTCTTTACAAATTCTGGTTTTATTTTCTCAAATTCGGAATTATAACATGTACGGATCATGCTAGTACGGAAATCGATTATTTGTTGCTCGGCCAACGTGGCGCGAACTTTTTCTTCTTCGGTTATACCATCCAACTCATGCTTGCGAGCCAAATAACGTAAAATGGCTGTGCTTTGTGTCAGCTTGACATTTTCATCAATATAGTAAGGCAAATTAGGAAAATCTAAATTCAGTTGAAATTTGTCATTCTGCCATGAATCATAAGTCAGATACCTTTTATCTTCAAAACTCGCTTTCTTATAGTGCAACAAGTATCGGACTGGTTCTGCTAGACCACGTATATCCCAGTATCCCAGTGTACAGGTGGGCATGTTGAAAAACTGCGTCCGTTAACAAGCCGCTTTTGCGAGTCAGAGAAGATCAAGCAGTGAAAGAAAAACAGAACCCAACACCACTGAATATAACTTATTAGTGAAGCGATAACGTCGGAAGTTATTTATTCGCAACTACTCTGATATGAAAATGTGCTGCTACTACTCATCAGGAAGTTCCACGAATGCATGATAACCTTAATCGCGTGAGATAAGAATGAAATTCGGTCGTAACAATGATGCAAAGATGAAAATAGACGAGATAAGACAAAATTTACAGCTGATTCTGCATTCAAACATAATTTCTTTAGCTTGTATTGAAAAGATTACGATTTGCAGTGTTGATTTTAAAGGATTTTATGTTGATATTTTCAGATTCACAGTATATTACTCGAATCAGAGAAAGAGAAAGAGAAATAAGAGAAGAAAAATGAGAAATTTGAAACAGAAAATTGTTTTCCAGTTTGTTGAAGATATTTAACTGTTTGTTGGTCTTGGTTATTGAAATATAATACATAAAAAGCATTTCCGAAATTTATATTTATTATTCCTTAAAATTTTATTTTTGTCCCTAAATGTGCAAATCTGCTTAATTAAATATAGTGAATTCAGATAAAATTATTAAAAGCTTTAATTTTTCGCTTAATGTTTTAAAGTTCATTTCTTAAAAATATAAATTATTTAATTAAAATTTCATTACCAATTTTTTTCTTTATATAAAATAAGTAATAAATAGTCTTATCCATCATTATATAAATTATTTAAAATTAATAATAATAAAAAAGAATCAAAAATGGAAAGCAATGGAAATATGAGCAACTACACTTTTAAGGGACATATCTGCATGTTTCTTTACTAAGCTCATGTTTCATTGTAAAGCTCATTTCAAACAAATTATTTCATTTAAATATACGTAAGTCTTAGTGATGTAAGTACAATGAGACTTCTACATTAAGGTTTTGTTAATATTATTAAACATTATAAATAACTTTTTAATGTTATTCTAATTTTTGTTTGACTTTTGAAATTCTGATATATGAAGTATGCATTCAATGAGAATGCATTTTAATCGTCAAAAATTTTCCGATCTTCAAATTTCGATAAATCTCTTAAGTTCTTTTTTTTTTCGAAGAAAAATTAACACCTCAACCAATTTTTGCAAATCAGTCTGTGTGTCAGAGTGTATGTAATAAGATTACTCAAAAATGGAAAGAGCCAGACTGATGAAATTTAGTTCATAACCTTTACACCAAGCTGTAAATATAAATAACATTTTACATCAAAGCGTGGATTGTCTGTCTATCGGTAAAGTATGCATGTTTGTAGTAAAAATTTGCGAATGAGCTTCATTTAAAAATTGTGGGTCAGTATCTTACTTTTGGTGGAAAATCAGTTCAGCGTGAAAAGATACTTTTCGCAAATATATTTTCGATAGAAGGCGTCCTTGCACAGAGGTAGCGCACCTTTCTCGTGATCTGGGCTTCACGGGTTTGAGTCCCGGTTCGAGTTACTAACTGCGAGGAGTGTGAATGTGCTGTGCAAGCGACTGCGATGAGTGTGTAGCTAAGAGTCGTACTCTTGGCCCTAGTTGGCGCTACTTCAAACAAGTGACGCTTATTTCGGCTTAAATCCACTGATGCATCAGCGGGCTTGTCTATGAAAAGTGCTATTATTAACAACAACAACATTTTCGATTCTCATTTCTGAACGACAAGGTTAGACCGAAAATGTCTCACATTGTGGAAGAATATCAAAAAGTTGAAAAGAGATATTTCTTGTTACATGATGGATTATTTCATTGTAAAAAGTGAACAAAGATTAAAGTTTTGATTTAACGAAACAAATATATGCATAATTTAAGGCTGATCATCTGTACTAAACCACGCAGTAAAATAGTAGAACTGTTGTAGTTAAATTCTATTTTTGGATTTTGTGTATCCACTTTGTTTATATAATTGTTATAAGTCAGAAATTAGTGACTGCGGATATTTGTATAGTTGATGCAAACGAGACAAATCAAAGAGAAAGCGCACTATCCCATCAGTTTTGGGATTCGTTTATGACGTTTTTGTATAGAAAAAGTATTGTAATCGTTAAAAAAATGAACTTGATATTTTGACGAATCGCTGTTTCAGATCTTCCCATGATCTAAAAATACATTTTCGGAATTGCGATTGTAGTATGTTGACCTGCTTATCTGTGCGTGAACACGACAACTCCAAAACACTTTGAGCTAAATGAGTGAAATTTGGTATATATTTTCTCCACGTTTGTAGATAGCCATCAAATTTTGAAGGGATTCCATTCTCAAAACGTCTGTCTGAGCGGCAGTTGGAGCACAAATCACCTTACGATAACTTCAAATCAAAGAGAGCTAACTAGATAAAATTAAGTGACAGATTAACTATTTAAGATGTAGAACCGTATCAAATTTTGAATTAAATCCGAGAAGGGACTTTACAGTTTGTTAATTTTGAATCTGCATGTAAATACATAAACTCAAAAACGGTGTGACTAAACAAATGTAATTTTGTATGGGATAATGTGAGTATAATCTTTGAACTGGGCCAGTTTTTGGTTTCAATTGGATGTGATAAAGTCATATAAAATGCATATTTGGAATAATTTTTTAAAAATGACTGCAAAGTGTTTGCCTAGAAGATTGCAATAAGCCTTGTTTTGCTATGAGACCATAAATAACGAGACTGGTATCAGAGTTGCCATAAAAGTGCAGAGTTTCTCGCCATAAAAGTGAATAATGGGAAAGGTATAAGATAAATTAAACTCTATTCATTTGGAATAAAAAAAATTATAATGAAAATGTTGTGCATCAAGAGTAAGTGGATGAAACTATTTAAAATTTCAAACAGTACAACTTAATCGGAACTCGTAAAGTTTGTCACTAGAAACAAATGCAAATATGCAAACTCATATGTTTTTGAAAGTTGAAATCACTTATGATATCATTTATTATTTATTTCCTGGGTCAAAAATATTATTTTAATATTGAAGTAATCATGTGGATGTATTCTGTTTCAGTATTTATTTTATTCATATATTCTTTTTAAAATTTAGAAAAAAAAATGTTATTTGACGAATATTTATCGCTATTACAGAGTAGCAACTTAACACTGTTACAAATCTTTAATCATTTTATTTTACAGAGAGAAAAAAATGATAAATGAAACAATATAATGAGCATCATAAGTGAATGTTAACCTTGAAATAATTCTTTTTGAATTCAAGTTTATCTTTATCGATAAATAATGATAATCTTTTACTTCATTCTTCGGTTCCTGTATTTATCATCTTTTGATTTTATCTTTCACCTTTACTCGATATGGAAGATTTAAGAGATGCAAACTTCTGAAATATTTAGCGTTTGATTTAAACTTAATCTTACACGTGCAACAGACAAAAGGATTTATATTCTGTAGAAAAGTTATCAGTATTCTTACTTGATTGACAATTAACGTGGAATCAAACTTGATTTGATTTTTCCCGAGTGATTGTGAGGATCCTTACTGAAATATTAATACTTTTTGGCATACAAATTGTCAACATACAACAACATACAATATTCATCAATGATTTCTATCTCTTTATCGATGAATTGAAGTGGCAATTTTTTTATTGTTTGAGACTACAGTCTAAACTCTAACAGATTTCTTGTTCTGAAAACAGTTTCTTGTTCTTTAACTAATCTGAGTTTTTCAAGTATACTCTCGAAGAATGCCAAAGACACGCTATCAGTATTTCCACTATATGTCTATTCATTGCAATAAAGTATCTCATCAAAAAATATTGTGACAACATTCATGATAGGATGCTTGTTCAGGAATTTTTTCCGTTTTTTTTATTATTTTTATTTTTTATTTATCATCCAACAGTCAAGTCTAGATTTTTACGGTAAAGCTATAAACTTTGGGCTATATTTATGATATACTGCATAGTTATACGATTCGCATTATTTTCTTCTGCCATTTTATTTGTAGAGCATTATGGATTTTTTCCCATTATTTTCAGGAATTCTTTTGAAGTGCTCTTTTGTATGAATTGAATTTCGAAGACTAAGCCTGAATTGATCTTTCCATTTTTAGTATCTAATAAACGATTAGCAGTTCTGTCTATGAATGTCTTTTTAAAACCAAGGCATTTTGATTGCTTAAATATTTTTCCTTCTGAAATTCCAATCTCAAACAGCTCTTAACCATTATTTTGTTGAGTTTTGTCTTTTAAAATGATTCTAATTTCTTGCTTTCTAAAAAAGTAGTCTACTCTCATGGAAAACTGCCAGCCTCAGAAAGCAAAATATTCTAAATAGCTTTTGTTTATTTTGAATTGCTTATATTGTTTTGAACATGTATAATTTGAAATATTAATGATAGGAATTATAAATAATTTATGTTAACACATAGGCACTTTGCATTTTTGCAGCAATAAATCCTGACTTTTTAAAAGCACTTGGAATAATTCTATCTCCACAACATTATTACGAAATCTCCACGGTATTGGCCAGCATTCAGATCATCGAGAAACATCGTGGAGATATCTCACAATACCTCTTGCCAACAAGGACTTTACCAAGATATAAGAAATGAAGCGTTACCAGTTATTTATATTTTTTTTATAAAAAGTTCTGTCTATACCTTTGTTTAATAAACATTTCCTTTAGATCCAACGATATTATTGATAAGAAAGTATTAACAACAGTAAGAGTTTAACATATACGTATATACGTATAATGTACTATATACGTATAATACTAATATATACGTATAATGTACTATATACGTATAATACTAATATATACGTATACGTATATACGTATAATACTAATATATACGTATACGTATATACGTATAATACTAATATATACGTATAGTATATACGTATAATGTACTATATACGTATAATACTAATATATACGTATACGTACATACGTATAATACTAATATATACGTATAGTATATACGTATACGTACATACGTATAATACTAATATATACATTTAGTATATACGTATACGCATAATATACTAAAAAGGTAAACACGAGTATATATAGTTAATATACAACTAACAGTTTAACAAGAGTATATATAGATGATATACTAATAAAATTTTAACAAGAGTACATATAGATGATATGCCAATAAAATTTTAAGAAGAGCACATATGTTGTTGCTTCTTATGGCACTTGTGATGGACAAGTTCGCTGAGATAGTCAGTGATTTAAGCCTAATCAGCGTCCCTTGTTTTGTAGTAACTACGGTTTTTGCTACTCACTCAACACATTCGCTTGTGCAGCCCTTTTTACATGTGGGCGCATTCAAGCACCTTACAGAAAGAACATATAAGAACAACCTCATCCGAACCGTTATTCGAACCCGAGATACCCGGATCGCGAGGAAGACGCACTAACCCTATGCCAGGACAACGTCGAGAGTACCGATGATATAAATGGATAAAAAAGTTTTGGTGAATTAATATTACACTGAAGGTCATTTATACGCATAAGTCCTCTTAATTTGTCACAGTTTACCCCCTTAACTGGTTTATTTTCCTTACTATCTAATAAGATGACACCTTCAATTTTGGGAATATTTTCTTATTTTGATTCAAATGGAAATCCATCAAATATTTGACATATCTACGTATTCGAAGTCATTTTACTATTGAATTATAACTTTTATGAATGATTTATTTTTTGTTTACAACTATCAAAATTTGATAAATCGATGCACGTAATCGATGCCGGTTAAGGGGTTAAAACTAAATGGATGACAATATATATACATTAAAAAGTTTTTTTTAAGATTCTTAGGAATTATATGAAATAAATTCTTTCATGGTATAAATAATTTCTTTTATCTCTCCTGGTAATGTTTCCTAGTAAATTTGCAGAGACCTGCTCTCACCAAATTGCGGAAGACACAGAAAGTAGAAAAAAAAATACCTACCAACAGAGCAACTGAACTTTGCTGTTCCAATGAGCAACAAAGCAAAAAGAAAGTCGATGTTTCAAATTTTTTTTAGCTTACTAATTTTTTATTCCCAAATTAAAATATGTAACTAAGTGTAGAGAAGCATTTATTTTTGTACCTAAAACCTCTAATAGAAATCTTCTTAACTTTTGTGGTTTAACAACAGATTTATATCAAATAAAATTATCTTATTCTTAATTAATAACCTTTTGCTACTCTATGATACAAAAGGCCTAAAACATTGGTTATCTAAACAAAAGAAAAACACCCTGTGAAATTAATCTTGAAGGTCTATTTGACTATAAAATGTTCAGTTTGTAGAATATTCGAAGAGAATTATGGAGTTATCAAGTAACAAAGAATGAAAACTATTCGGCTGATTTCTAGATGGAATGAAATGGACCACATCAATTGAATGCCATGGCAAGAGAGAGGAATGCAGGGCAATTGCCCAGGTTATGATAACCAGGTGCCTGAAATTGTGATATCAATTAGCAGCATTTATAAAAAAAAGCAGCTTTAAGCACAGAATTTTCTAAAAAAACTTCCTAAAAGCCAAAGTGAATATCTTCTCTCTGATTTTAATATTTTGATAACCTCAGATATCTTGGAATTTTCAAAAATGTGTCCACTATGTGCTGTGTACCAATTTTGTTTCCGAGAATGACAATTGAGTCCTGAGCGTTTAAAAACATTTTAAAAAAATTATAAACAATGGAAGATATATCGCTCTTTTAGAAAAATATCATTGAACAGAATTTTAGGAAATAGGATTCAGCATGAAATTGGATATAAATGAATGAGTTCAAAGGGTAATATTTCTATTCAATGAAACCTCCTATCAATCATCAAAATAGCACTTATTGCTTCAAAATTTCTAATAATTTGTTTAGAATTGCTATAAACTAAACTAATTCCAAACACCGTGAACAAATTTAATTAATTATAAAAGTATGAGTGCAGAAATTATTAGTAATAAAACCTCTATTATGATGAAAGATAGCATTGATGGAATTACCAATTATTAATATGATAATTTTATCAATTTTTGAAGAGGAAAGGAATTTATTTCTTTGTAAAGCAGAAGCAAAGCGCTGAAGAAAGAAGCTTTTAATTTTTTTTTTGGGGGGGGGATCTATAACATTAGCATTGAACGTGCAGATGAATTTTTCATAAGGTTTATTGCTCTGTCTCACAAACTAGTACAATTTGAAATAATTATTAATACAAAAAGTCTATTCTGACTAGTTTAGGGTAATTTAGTTGATTAGTAAATAACTAATAATTTAGGACCCCTTTAACAGAATCATATATAATGTGCATCAAATATATATCAGTCACTATGTTTTAAATATAATTTTAAGTACATTTGCCCATTCTAATTATATTTTTGCTAATCACTGCTTTTTTGTTACTATGTTATTTCATCGTTATAAATATTTGAGTCAATATTTTCTCATAATTTTAAAATTTTAAATGTATTCAACAGCTCTCTCTCTCTCTCTCTCTCTC